>NJDD01003661.1:84578-94672 GCA_002245505.1 Calephelis nemesis | reverse complement strand
TAGTTCTAGAGAATTTTTGAAGGCGGTTTTCTTTTTTGTTTAAAAATAATTTTATAAAAGTTATAGTACTACTGATTAACTTACAACAATAAAAATGTGCATGAAATAGTCTAAGATTCTACCCATAATGTTTGTTTCTGATTTTCCAAGCCTTTTCATAATTATTTATTTTAAACCACTTCTACAAGTTACATAAGATGTATGTTTTGCATATTACGAAAATTAGAACCATGTCTACTCTTGTGTGTGAGATACGTTTATGCGAGCATCCTTGCCCTAGCCCTGATATAAGATATCTATATTTATTTTAAATTTACATGTTTGCAGTTTTAAGTTTTTCAAAATATGTTAAAGTAATTAAATAAAAATTGAATGAGTTACCTTTGTATATCAAATAACTAGGATATTAATTTATTAAAAATTTACTGGTAGATTTTTTATTTATGTCAAAAAAGGCATATTACGTGTTATACAAATTAATAAACTTTATAAACAAATCAATATCTCAGAAAAAAAATATACTCGTATTATTGCAATATGTTTTTTTCTATTTGCAGAAATTTGTATGTAAGAAAGTTATTAATTACAATTTAATACTAAAAAATACAAAAAGTAAAAAAATAGTAATATAATAAAACAAATAATCATTTAAATCTGTGGCATGCAAACAATTTAATGAAACAAAATAAATTCTCATTATGTTATTTTAATTTTAGCACTTGATCTGTGCTTTAGATAAATTACATTTTAAAATACCTTATTCATAAGTAAAACATTTAATTACACGAAGTTATACCCTATCTATATATTGCATGTGTTTGTGCGTAGGAATGCTATAACAAACTAACATAGTTGTGTGTTTGCCTCCAAATTAAATCCCATTTATAACTAATCCATAGATATAAGTGGTAGGCCTTGGAGGGATATCATGTTGCGGGCTAGACGCGACAGGGGTCTGAAATACAGACGTCTGTGTTAATTTATGCCTGCACAAACTATTACTCGAACAAAATCGTAGAAGATATTAGGCTAAAGGGCTATACTTGCCCTTCTCTGTTGCTGAATATAAAACAAAGTTTATCTAAGTATACGTATATTAAGTTGCATTTTGTGTCATTTCGAGTAAGGTCGAAACAACTGGGGACAACATAAAAACAGGGTCATATTTTTATATTAAAAAGACACATCCGAGTAAAATATTAGTGGCAAGTAAGTGTTGACTAATGAGGGAAAAACTATATTTCATGGTTAATACTTCGAAAATACTAATTTGAAAGTTAGATAAAACAGTATTAAATTTAAAACACTATTTTTTGCGCTTACGGTCTTAAATAAAATATGTTAATGAATTAATGCAAAAATATAGATACTATATAGAAATACTATTCTTACATATTTGTTAATGTTATTGTTATAGCATATTAATTAATATTTGTTATTAAATAAATAAAATTAATTAGAGGCTTATAAAGATTATTTGTTTTTGAAAATTACACATTATAGATATCTTACATCAGATCTCTTTCCTCTTCATAACTGTTTACTTGTTTCCAAGGAATTACTCATATCATTCACCAATTAATTTCCTTTTTGTTATTCACTACCACTTCCTAACTACAATATGATGTATCTCCTCGAAATTCAAGTGTGTGCCAATATGACGCGGATGGCTTTCTAGTTTAGATCTTATCTTTGTTTTATAGAGTCTTGAAGATTTTTTGTTACATTGCATTAGTGCATGGAATTTTTGATATACTTGCTACCATTTTTAGAGATAAAATTAATATAATTTTACCTTTAAAAAATCAAAATCGTACTAACTAAATTTACGTGCCTCAAGATGTTTCCATGTTTTGTTGACGTTTAAGAGTTTCTAAGCTATGAAAGACCAGTGTGTTAAGTTGTAGTGTGTTCCTTCTACCTGGTCCGAACACGGTTTTTAGAGGAAAAACCTGCAATAAGGGGTCATCCATAAATTATTACGTCACGCGAATTTTAGAACTTTTCGACCCCTGCCCCCCTTCTTGTCACAGGTTGTAACATTTTTAGAACCCCATCCTCCCTAATGTGATGTCACACATTTTTCAAACTTATTGTGGAATGATGGTTGGTATTTTATAAAACACTGAATTCCAACCTGTTTACATAAAAGTACATACATTTTTCCAGCTTTGCATTAAAGGTGAGAAAGTAATAGAATGTTTTGCATGTTTAATGTTGTTTCTATTATGATGATTGTTGGTATTAAACTAATGACCAATGTTGAAGTAATTGAAGTTAGTTAGTTAGTTCACATAAAAATGTCGTGTTCTAGTATTTTATAATGTGAGGTCACAAGGCTTTCGTTCCCCCTTGTCACATAATGTCACATTAAGATGATACCCTCCCCCCCATTAACGTGTGACGTAATTTATGGATGGCACCTAAGCTCACAGCTCCTTGTAATACTGATGCCTCATTAGTTACTAACATATTCACATATTTCAGACTCCCCTTTAGCTCAATACACGACGGCTCTGACGGACGTGGCCCTCGTCCGGCTCATCCGCCAGGTGGCGCAATGTTACGGGTGCATCGAGTTCGCTCGTCTCCTAGAGCTGGCTGCTACTGACGATCTCTTCCACATTGAGCGCTTGCTCGTCGACTGCGTACGTCACAATGACATGCAGATACGCGTCGACCATGCCAACAAGTAAGTATTTTTTTAGTTATGGTATTAGAGAACAGGCACACCACTTGCATGATGGTAAGAGAGGTCACGGTTGGCCTATAACCACCACGGACGTTGCAGGTGCGTCGGTGCCCTGTGACCAGGGTATTCCCTATGTGCATATCTAGCGGCTACTTTACTCTCCGACACATGACACAATCTTTATGGCGGCAGGATTAGGTAAAATCGCAAAAATTTTAAAGAAGGAACTTTTTTAGTTATTACATAAATTTTGTCGCCTCTCTGATCTAGCTGTCCGGTGATGAACTCCCCGGTTAGGTCAACAAAAAGATGTTTTTTTTTTCAATTTTCATATAATATATATTATATTTACTTTTTATAGCAGTTTAACACTGTCCTAATGTTGTAGATGTGTTCACTTCGGCGTGGAAGCTGGAGGTGGCGAGTGGTGCTCCGCAGCTGATGAGGCTTGCGGTGGAGCTATTCTTCAGGCTACGCCAGCTGAACAGGTACTTCAGTTTTACCTTATACACCTTTCCGTATCTAGAACGATTTCATTTTTTATGTCATAGTCCTTATAACATCTTTACATGTAGATTTCCTTTTGCGCTTTCCTATCCCTAAATCCCGTTTCTTTTTTGTAATCCTAAAAGAGAGAAGTGTCTTGTTGTTACATAAAAGTATAATGTGTACGTGTGTGTGTGTGTGTGTGTAGGTGCGCGAGCAGCTGGTGCGCGCGGTGGAGGTGGTGTCCCGGTGCGTGTCCATGCTGTACCCGGCCCGCCGGCGCGGCGAGCGCGAACGTGCACGCGCACACATGGTGGCGCACTACCACGAGCACAAGCACGCCGAGCACCACCGCGTGCTGCAGCGCCACAAGATCATCGAGGAGCGCAAGGAGTACATCGAGCGCCTCAACTCCGTCCGGGAAGAAGAGGAAATGCGGTCGGTACCACATGCATGCACACACCCACATATCCAACCATGCGCACGCACATACATTCACTAGCAAATAAAGTCGGATTTGGTATTTCTTATCATCTAGAAATCTGCTCACTTTGCCTTTCAATGTTATTAAAAACATAGTCAAGAAATCAATATGTTGTCTCTAATGTTGTCCCACAGCAACTCCAATATAGACAAACACTTTCTTATTCGCCTGAGTTTATCCTGACAGATTTATTTCATTTGAAATCGGAAATCAGTTATACGCAACAATTTACATTTAAAATAATTTGGTTACCTAAATCGTCATTAATCCACTGTAATATTTACGGAAATCTCATATCCACATTTGATCGAGTCGATCCACGAGTCCGAAACATATGAATTATATTGCTGTTTTACTTTCACGATATACAGACGACAGGAAGAACAATTACGCGCCGCAGCGGCCGCAGAAGCTCGAAGACAGGAGGCCGAGCGTGAGGAACGAGAGAAGAAACGTCACGCCTCCGAGCTGGCCGCCATGCGGGAGAGACATTTACGCGAGAGAATAGCCCACATCTCGCAGACTATGCACGGCAAGAAAGTGCTGCAGAAGCTTGATGAGGAGGTTGGTAAAATAAAATATAGCACTTTTTAAGTCGAAATGTCTTAAAATAAATCGTGGCTGATAACATTTTAGCCGTGTCATATAATAACATCAAATATATGTGCAAATGTTATGTCAAAAGCATTAATTTATATGAATTTTACGCATACAAGTTTCCTTCAAATCCGAGTTTTTATTATATTATGGAACCCTCGCAGTCTCTTCCGTAAAAATCGGTTTTTTTTTACCCAAAATACCCACTTGCTCATTTTCCTCTTCTATTTAAATATAACAGGCGTGATGTTTTGCCATTCATGATATTTGACAAATTTGTTTTCATAGGATCTAAAGAAAATGGACGCAGAAGCCATTGCCCAGCGAGAAGCTGAAGAATTGATGAAGGAACGTCGAGAACTTCAAGCTAGACTCAAGTCTCAGGAAAAGAAGGTATATTTTGCGTGAAATGTATACTTCTTGTGTCTTAAAAAATAATAATGATACGTTCTATGTGTGACGTGATGATTTTTTCTGATAAAAAGTCATTCTTAACTTTACTAAAATGTCGGTGCTGATCATAGCTTGGTTATCAGGAGTTAGTCTGAAGAATCTATATTCAATTTTAAATATTTTGAGATTTGTTACGACTGAGATTTAAGCATGGTGTATTATTAAAAAATAATTTTAGAAATAAGCCTATAAAAAATTTAATAATTTAATCAGTGCAAAAAATAATTAGTGCCCTTTTTACAATCTTTACCTTCGCCTTGTTAAGCTATGTTTAAGTATTTATAAACATGCTATTAAACTTTTAGGTTGACTACTTTGAACGTGCAAAACGCCTGGAGGAGATTCCCCTTCTGCAAAAGAGTCTAGAAGAGAAGCAGGTTCAGGATAAAGCTTTCTGGGAACAACAAGAGAAAGAAAGAATTCAACAGCTTATTGGTGAGCTAGAGTAGTGTCTAATAAACAGAATCAGTAATGTCTACTCAAAAATATAGACAAACAATCTTAATACAGAATATTGTAAGTAGTGTGATTTTAAAACGAAATTTCTCAATTGTATAGAGCCAAATTTCATAAGTTCTACAATTTGACCAATTTAAAAGATAGTTTGTATTATGATATCTCAGTAGATTCCCTAAGGTAAAAAACTGTTTCGAACAACAAATACAGGTTTATTGTATAGGCACGTTCACTTTGCAATCTGTGAGCACATAAACCTGTCGATTTTTTTATAATTAGAATATTGTATATTTATATTATATTAAAAGTTTTATATTGACAAATAAATGTATTGTGTGCAGAGGCGCGTACCCGTGACGTGGCTACAGCAGAACGGCTGAGCCGCATGGCGGTGCACCGCGACCAGTTCATGGCGCGGCTGCGGTCGGAGCGCGGCACCGCGCACCAGCAGCGCCTGGCCGCCTTCGCGCAGAAGCTGGCCGCCGAGCGGGAGGCGCGCCTGGCCCAGCGCAGGCAGCAGCGTCGTCAGCAGCGCAGGCAGGAGGTCTGTACACACTTACCTCCTGACGCTCTCATCAACAGACGCTCATCGACGTATCTTCATCCGCTAATGTCATCGCGTTTTAGAGTTTTCCATTTTTTTTAGTAAAACATGGAACTTGCAATGATAAGGAATACACAGCGCTTGTAATTTTTTTTCATTTGGGCTTTTGATCAATATTTTTTTACAACACAAAACAGGGAATACTGTTTAAACATCTATATTTTTGTACAGTGGCTGGCTGAAAAACGTCGTGCAGAAGAACGTGCGGCTGAGGAAGCGAGGAAAGCGGCCGAAGAACAAGAGAAACGCGAGCGAGAAGAGCGCGAGAGGAAGCATCAAGAGGAACTTGCTGCCTTGCGCGAACGCAAAGAACGCGAAGAAAAGTAAGTACAGATTCATCATCCTAGCGGTAATACCAATTGTTTCTTAAATAAGGGAACCGAGGGCCTGTCTTCTAACTTTTTCCTTCAGACCGTGCAACGGTCTTTTCACGGTCATGTCGGTCTCTTTTACCGACTTCTAATGTTTATAACATCATTTTGACATTTCTTACCCACGCAGAATGTCTGTTTACGTAAACTGAACTTGATTATACCACTTTAGGCGGCTTTCTTCGCAATTTATTTGATAAGTCACAAATGTAAAGACTACCACGTTAGCAGTTCCTATTTTTTTTAAGACAAGTTGCCTCGTTCCTCATCACGTTTTAGGGCTCGACATCTGTCATATAAGATTTTTTTATATACGTAATGAAACTGTGAGATCTGAAAAGTAGTAACAATTACTATATATATCTTAATGTTTAACAGCCTTATAATGGCACAAGTTGTATCTATCGAATTTATGCTTAATGTAACCCTGAACGTGTCAGGGAGCACCAAGAGATGTTGGCGCGTGTAGAGGCGAAGGCCCGCGCAAAGGAAGCAGAAGTGACTCGGCGCTTGGAGGAGCAGCGCGCCGCCACCGCCGCAGCCGCCTCCTGGAGACGGGACAAGCCGGCGGGCGCCGCCCCCGCCCCCGCCGCCGCCGCGCCGCCGCCCTCCGCGGAGAAGCGGGAACCTTGGCGTGCCAGTCAGTATAAACCTATCTTATATTTTATATCCCTAGTGTAAAAGAAAAAACCAGTCCTGAAGACCTTTGAGTACGAATCAAGGCTTGTCAACGTTTATTGAAACCTGCTAAATTTTTAATAATGTCAAGTTTGGGTTGCAGTAATAATGCAAAATCCTATAAACATCCTTCTGTGCTCTAAAAGTTATTTTTCATTAATTGCGAAATTTCGATAACTTGGAACCTATGTAATATTTAAATAGGAAATGTGATGTTTCCTAGCACCTCCAGATTTTGCGGAAACACTAAAGCACTTCTAGTTTAAAAGGGTGGTCGTTAAAACAGAAATCCTCTATAACAAAACCTATTTTTGGTAAGCGCATGCCATACCAGAAACTAAAAGTCAACAGTCAATTTTCAATATTATATTTTCAACATGTTGTATAACAGTTTATGTTTTTTTAGTAAAAGGTAATATGATTGTTTTAGGCCGTCTTCGCGAGCCAGCGCGTGATGATAGACCGCGCTCTCCTGGACGGGGCCCAAGGGACGACAGGTAGTTATTGTTACACGCACGCGCACACACCAGCACGTGCACACACACACACACACATCTTCACTCTAAAAGTATGCTTATATACTCCTGCAGAAAGTATACTTCCTACTATGTGAGGTACTGACCGGGTACCTACATATTAATTATTTATATAAATTATTGCTCTCGTTATCTACACCGAAAGAGACGAGTAATAATAATTTTTATTTCTTAAAGGCGGGAAGATAAATCTCGCGACGACCGTGGAAGAGATGACCGCCCCAGGGACGACCGTCCAAGAGACGATCGTCCAAGAGATGACCGGCCCAGGGATGATCGTCCTAGAGATGACAGGCCCAGGGATGACCGCCCAAGAGATGATAGACCCAGGGATGATAGGCCGAGAGATGAAGGAGGGTGGCGATCAGTCAACCGCGAACCAGACAGAGATAGAGACAAGTGAGTTACATATTAGTGATGTGAATTAAAAAAAGTAATATGATAAATGGATTATTAATTTAAGGAAATTATGATTTACTACCAAACCATACCATAGTTATTCAACATACATATACTAATAGTAAATATCAAAATATTTAAAACTAACACACAGACAATGAAGGAAACATGGATCATTCGAATCCAATTCATTGACCTTTAACTATATTCAAAATGACCTATTGTTGATTCAATTTTCAACCATCAAATATGCTTTATTTTGTTCTTAAAAAATATAAAACTTAGGTCGATAAACGTTCTAGATTAATTCTTAATTAGATTAGAAAAACGACTCAAAATACGATATTTGTAACTTAACTCGATTGTAAATAGAATACAAAACCAAGGAGTTTTTGTTACCTTTTTAGGCTCTATTGCAAAGAACAATGCCCATAATTGACCTCAGAAATAGTTATCGTGAATAATGATGTAAGGTATCTCAAAAAATCGCTGATTTTTTGTTTTCATAAAATCACTCATTACTTTTTTATTGCTAAGTTTATAAATGGATGTTTTTAATTTGAAAGACTTGAAAAAAATATTTAAAATAACATATAAAATGGCACGTTAAACAATAACTGTGATTATCTGTGGTTAAAGTGTTTGAAATGTTCTGTTCCACGATTATTGTTACCCATTACTGCCACCACGTACCGTTTTTATAAGAGTGATTTATGATTAGTAATATATTAAAGCAGCTTAAACGTAATATATAAGTAAAAATATTAATAATTGAACTACAAATACTTATTTTTAGTTGTGTATCAAAAGATTTATAATTAAAAATCATAACAACACAGAGAAAAATATTCTGTGTGAAAATGATTTATAGTTTTGACAGTGCAGTCGCGTCGTGTCAAGCGAGATTAGTTTGACATATTTGACAGACACAGATGTTACTTTGCTACTTAGCACTTCAAAGTTTCTCTATATAACCTCAAAAAACATATAGGTAATCTCAATTGATTTTCTTTCCGATTTAATTAAGACAAAATGAATTAATATTCATTTAAAATAAACAATATTACGTTGAAAACAATAGTAGTGCTTCATATACAACTTGTAAATAAAAAATCATTTGACAGGTTTTTCAATGTATGAAAGATGGGCATTGTTCTTTTTAAAAAATGTTTTAAAGAATATAAAAACTAATGTTTTAATAAGTAAAAATTTAAATAAAAAAAGTTCTTAGATACAGATAGTAAGTAAAGTATGTTGTTTGTAGGCCCCGGTACAGCGGACGGTCGAGTGGTGGCGCAGACGGCGGCAGCTGGAGACGCGGACCCGCCGATCCTCCGCCCGCACCTACCGTGAGTACTACTTTTATATCAGCATTACACTTCCCCATAGGGACATTATTTGCCCCTTCACCGGTCTCTGTCGATAACCCTCTTCACTAATGGATAACATCCCAACACAACCACAAATCTCTCTTGCAATTGTCTATGTATATCTATCTCCTGTACGGACGCAATTATTCCCCATACATAAACATCACCTTCCCGTAAAGGGACACTGACCCCCACTCTATCCCATACACACATGAAAACTCAATGTATCCTTATTCTGCCTAACATTTATTGGGTTTAGATGGGTGGGTGGGTAAGAACTTTGTCTTATTAGTTTTGACTTAATACGTGTCCGAGAAATGCATACTAAAATTTTGTCACGAAACAAAAAGTAAATGTTATATTATTGTCCCCGCAACACATACCTTAATATTTCAGTTTTTAACATTTTACTCAATTTTGTAACTATGTGTGAAATATTTTAAGGAACGTTCTGGAATGTGGCGCTCCAAGGACGGACCTCCTCGAGACGACCGGCGTGACGATCGTCGAGATGACCGTCGCGACGACCGGCGTGACGACCGTCGTGATGACAGGCGCGATGACCGGCGTGATGACCGTCGCGACGACCGCTTCAGTCGTGACGGTCCCCGCGACCGCTTCCCACCGCGCAGGGATGACCGCGACCCGCCCAGGCGCGACGACCGAGAACCACCTAGAAGAGACGACCGGTAAGCATAACGCTTCTGGATCTTTTCTAAAGGAATAAAGTTTCAAAAAATTTCAATATTAACAAACTTATATCTTGAAAAAAGTAACATTAACATTAATACTTGGAAATTAAGTTTCAAGACAAATCGCCGGAATATAATCGTCGGGGCTTACCACTGTTGTGTGCCAATATGGCGTGTGTGAGGGTAGCTAGCTGGTGAACTTACGTATGAAAGATAGCATCGCAGCGTCTGACTGACAAAACCACCTTTGGTGTCTTTAAGTCACGTAAACCACCT
>NJDD01003661.1:71165-84080 GCA_002245505.1 Calephelis nemesis | reverse complement strand
CTGACTGACAAAACCACCTTTGGTGTCTTTAAGTCATGTAAACCACATTTGGGGTGTCTATAAGTCATGTAAACTAACTACAGAGAAATCGTCTGTTTGTTCGTCTTTCAAAAATATAAACAAAATTAAACTATTTTAGTTTTTACTGAATTTGTTAGCAGTATATCATTGGCACTATAACAAATTTCTTATAATTTTATGATGTTGTATTTCCAGTGACGCCCCACGCAGAGACGACCGCGACCGCCGCCCACCTCGTCGTGAAGAAAAACGTAAGTAATCCCATTGTGTTAATTGTTGCTTGCAATAAAATGTGAATATAACAGTTTCGCGTTTTCCCTTATCTTTCCTACGGCCACACTTTAAGCTAGTGGAAAGCAATTTCAAAGGGAATCGTTCTATTTGTTGCTTGTATGAAATAGTATTCTTTTTTTCCAGCTCGTGATCCAGATGACGATTGGCAACAAGTCGGCCGTCGCTAAAAAACGTTGGGCGGTGTTTTCCCTGTGTTGCAACTAAGCCGACAATCATTATTGGATTTTGCTTAAGCCTGGAAGGTTACATGTTCAATATAGTTTAGTCTTTGCTAATAAACGGTTTCAATGTTAAACGATTTTTTATTAGACAAGATTCTACTTCTTAGTATACATGATATATGAATGCGAAGCGTGCATTTCTCTTTACATTAGTTTGCATACAAGATCCTTATACAAGTAGTATTAGTGTCCCAAAGTAATAAACAGTTGTAATAAAAAATATAAATGAACTATCACAGAGTATTTAACACCTTGTTACGTTAAAAGAAATCCACGTTCTTGTTCAGTTTCTAAATGTACTGAACATATTTTTAATCGCAATATTAAGTAATACATGTATAAATAAAACTCAAAATTGCATCTAAACAGAGCATACAGACTAAACTCAAATTGAATTTGTAATCTTTCTTCGGACTCATACAGAGTCCCTTAACTCTAGCGATTTTGAAATTATTCAATTAAAACTTGAAGGAAACTCACTTTACTTTTTCCACGATGAGACATAAAATTAGAACTAACATTCGCCTTCAATCGTGCCTAATTTCATTACGTATTAATTCAGGTTTTGAATAAATTTCTTACAAAAAAATGTTGCCATTATGAAATAGAATTTATGCAGTTGCAATAAGGTAGTCACAAAATCGCCATTGAAAAGGGACTAGCCGCTCGTTTACACATACAACCTTCTTCCTGCGATTTTATATACATCTGTACGTGTCCAAATATATAAAACATGTATAGAAAGAACACAAAATATCGCAGTTTGAATCTTGTACGTGGGATCGTCACAATCTTTATATTGTGTCATTATTATCAAGAGAATTTGTGTATCGTAATATTGTAAGACAAGATATAACGAACTTATTTAATTGTTAATTTAGATATTATTTTATTTTACTCTTGACAACAGGTAAAACAGCATTTAAAGCAAATATGTATATGGGGTTACACATACCAAAATTTTTTACAATTTTTGTCCATTTGTCGACATTTCTTTTTGTTTTGGCTAATCTCTGAAACGGGTAGACAGGTGTTGACGAGACATTAACTGGCAGGTAGCTTATGTAAGCAATTTAGGCTACTTTTATAAAAAATATACTTTGATTAATTATAAAAAATGGTAAATTAAATTCACACATCTTGTATCAATTACAAACGAGATAAATGAAAGTCACAGTTAAATAAAAAAATAATATTGAATATCACAATCATTTGACAACTGTCAACAGTAGAATAAAAGTTTTGTCTAGGTGTAAACAAAAGGATTTTATGTTAGGTGCTCATAACCTAGTTTTTTTTTATATATATATATATATTAAATTTATCATGTTTTGCTTAAGCCTTTATAGTGTATAGCATTAACCGCAAGTCATTTGGAACTAAATGTTCAAATCTTATACTAAAAAAACTGCTTTGCATTTGTTAGACAATATTAGCATCGATTTTTAGTATTTTTTGTTTTATCCATTTCTTTATTTTCCAATGGTTTTGGGGTTAAACATACAATACTTAGCTTAGTTCTCGGGATCCTATAAATATATACACTTATATGGTTTTAATACATAAATCGAAAGATATCGTCTTTTTTCGTTTTCGCGCCTTTTTCGTATTTTCCCGCCAAAAGTTCGGACATTCGGAGCAAAATTTCTGCCATACATATTGATTGTGACACTAGACCGGTTATCCGACAGAAGAGCATTTTGAACGAGACTACCTAGTTCTTCAAAATTACCACGTTAATAACCGGCGTAGAAAGTTGAATCTTGATTGGCGTAAAATATTTTTGCCAATCAAGCGCGCAGCTTGTATCCATTTCCTAATTGGCTGTTGCGTACGCTTCATTTGCAGAATACACAGCGTTGTATATAAGTCTTTCTCTTGGGCCATTTCGGAAAGTTCTCGAACACGAGCGTGTGTTGTGTTATTGTTTAGTGGTACGAGTATATTATACAAAAGTGGTATTGTTTTAGTCAAAGTTATGTTAGCACTGCGCTTTCTAAACGTGGTAAACATGTAACTAGTTAAGTGCTATACTATATACTTTATATACAGACTATATTAACGCTTTTAATATTCCTTAAGTTTTTTTGGGTTAATACATTATTTCAATTAGTCATACAGCAATCATTTGTAAACTTATAATATTAAACACATAATATGCTAAATAAAATGTAATCAAGTTGCCTTATACGAATATATTTAACGTTATTTATGGCAAATAGCGAAAGTATCGACTTATGTAGTAGTAAATTGAGTTTTGAGCCCTTTCCATGAGTTTACGTCTTGTCAAGTTTACTATACTTGCTACCGTCTCTAAATCATTTGTATGAAAACTTTGAATAGTGCCAAGATTGGTAACTAAGAGAATAACACATTTTTAGACCAAAAGTGTCCTAGATTTCGACACGTACCGAACAACTTACCGAACGTAATCTATACCAGTTGGTATACCAACTCATGGTAGGTGCACTTTCCACGTTACAAAAAAGTGCGAATAGCTAAATGAAATAACGTATTTGGCATTATATTAATGGATTTGCAGAGTATATGTATTTCAAAAATATATTACAACATAAGCTATACCTTTAATTTAACCTGAATGCCTATTTGAAATAATTCACTGTAAGTTCGTTTACTTGTGTAGTTTATTAAATATTTCATAAACATTGGGCGTTTTATTTCATCTTTAAACCCCCGACGGAAGAAGAGGTGTGTGTGTGGGGGGGGTGGCTGTGTGCGTGTTTGTTTGTGATGTCACATTTCCGTTGACCGATTTCGATGCGATTTTTGTTTGTAAAGCTGTAGTGATCGCGATAGTTTTAACCTGTTTTACATGTAGATTTTGTCGAGGGTTATTGAAAATTTTTAATCAATATATAAACTATCATTTAAGAATCAGAAAATCCAAGTGAATATGTAGTTCACACGGACCATACAAGGTACTTGTGCGTCGACATTTTTTAAACTACCACCGGATAGGGATGGCGGTAGAATAAGATGATATAAAGGTGCATTCACATCTAGAAAATAGGACGCAATCGTGCCTGTTAGTAAATAAGTTCTACCAGCGTGCTTAGACCCGCTTCGCAGTCCCTTTAGGCTTGGCCTATATTCTGGTTTGGCCGAAGACATAATCGATGATATGAGTAGGTACGTATGTGCGATGCCGGGAGATATAAAAATTGAATCATTTTATGTCCATTTTATTATTCCTCGTATTGTAAAATAATGTAAGTTCAAAAGTGAAACTGTCACTAACCGACTTCAAAATAAAGGGATGTTCGACTCCTATATAATTTTAAATGAGGTAATCGAATTCTCCGTCATTTCTGAACTGATTTTAAATATTTGCCTACTCTTCTATCTAATGTAATAATGAAATCGAGGAAAACTGGTAATCATTTTTCGTGTACGTAAATGAATTAATTATTGAACTAGAAGTGTTTTGCAGTTTTACTAAGCTAAAATTATTTTAGTTTGTGATTGAATTAAAGTAACTTCTACCACGATGCAAGAGGCGCCTTTGGTTTATAAGAACTGCATATTATCATCCTTCTCACCAATAAACTCACAAGATACTGTTACAATCCGGTTAAGGAAAATTATATTTCAATTCAAAAAAAGTAATGGGACGCAACAGCAATCCACAATTCGTTTTACGAGTTGCTATTGAAAAAGGATTAAACAGTTTGTTTAAGTAGAATGTTAAGTCAGTACAAATAGTTGGACCACGGATACATTTACTATAGGGTCTAACCAGTTGGCCATATCATTTGTCCCACGGGTCGTCACCCGTATTTTTATATTAAAGCGTTTAAAATATTGACTACATTTTGTCAAAACATAAGAGTATGCCTTGCTAAGTTTTAGAAAATGTAAAGTGTCTTCATATCCCCGAGGAGATAGGCAGAGTCACAAACAGGGCACCAACGAGCACGACTTACCGAATACACTAAGTCCCACTATGGGATTGGTGGCAAGCTTATCGCCAACCGGCCACATATCCCATCCCAGGCATCGGTATTTTTATTAGGAAATTGAAATTACACGTAGTCTATTGTTTTGTTGCCCAACCCTAGGATCGAACACGGGACCTCAAAAAGTCAAGACCGACGCCTAATATGACCGCTAGTCCACAGGGGATTGAGATGTCCTCAGTTTTAGAGGATAGATAAAAATATCTAATATATGAAATTCTCGTGTGCGTGATTGAACTCCTCCGAAACGGCTTGAGCGATTCTCATGAAATTTTGTGAGCATCTTGAGTAGGTCTGAGAATCGGCCAACATTTATTTTTCAGACCCCTAAGTAGTGAGGGTGACTGACCCCAATTTTTTGACTAAAATCACGTTAAAAATATAGCAGAACAACTTCTACCGGGTCAGCTAGTACATATATATAAGTGTCTTCACGCCTATATCCTCGAAGAGGTAGGCAGAGGCACAACCAGGGCACCCTTGACTAGTCGAAAATACTAAGTCCCACAATGTGATAGGTGGTAAGCCTATCGCCAACCGGGCACATATCCTATACCGAGCAACATTTTTTTATTAGAAAATTGAAAAACCCCTTTTTTGAAAAAAATATTTTCTTTTTGTTGCCCGACCCGGGATTCGAATCCGAGGCTTGCTAACGTTTCGTCCACAAAATGTTCGTCCACAGTGGACGAAACGACACCTTTTTATTTTAATTTTTTTTTTACTGACGATCGTCCACTGATCAAAAAGTTGTTTTGTACAGTCAGATACAAAACTTTAACAATTTTAATCGATTCATCAGCATTTCTTTGTATAATTACGAATAGATATACAAAATGCTTTATTCATGTAAATACTAAAGTTTTGAGTAGGATATAAAATAAATTTAAAATTTAAAAAACCCCCGACACGAGAACTTAATTTCCCTTTAAAAAGTAAAAAAAAATGCAGACATTCGGTTAATCTCTCACTTTCATCCCCCACAACTTATAAACGGCTCGACCGATTTTCATCAAACATGTCTAGGAACACTCGCACATAAGTTACCTTTAATACAAAAGAAACTAAATTGAAATCACTGCATCCTTTTGGGAGTTATGGTGGCTCAGCCAGACAGACACGTCAAACTTATAACACCCATCTTTTGCGTCGGGAGTTATTAACAAAATAAAACAATTTATGTCGATTTTTTTAACTTATAAGACATCTTTTTTTAGATTTATAAGATCTTTTTACAGTAAAATAAATTAATACATCTAAATCACTTATTATTCTAGATTTAATAAAAAAATATTTTACATGTATGATAAAGTTAAGCATAAATAAAATAATATATAGGCATAAGTTAAAGTATGTATTACAAAATACGCACCTTGTTAGTAGCATGGTGAAAAAGGTCTATAAAGGATGCACAAATAATATATCATTATCGGCTAAATATCCATTTTGAATGACTTTCGTTTGAACTGATTATATCTGTGATCTTTATAGATTTTAAGGGAAACTACTTTTTTTAATAATAAGCACTACCAAAACAATGTGACTGTTGTTACATACTTATATAGATATTTTATGTGATTATATTGTTGATTAGCAAAAACCAATGTTTTTAAAATGTTGATTTCTATACCAAATATACGTAATGACTGATTTTTTTTGCATAATAGCCATATTATGTGACTAACGTTGATACAAATTGCTTTGGAGGTCATACAGCAAGTTTTTAACCAAACCGCCGCGGCCGTCAAATTGTTGTTATTGTAAAGTCTTAAAATATTATGGTACCATAAAACTTTTCCATCTGACTGTACTAAACAACTTCTTAAGTTTGATAGTGGACGAATCGTCAGTAAAAAAAAAAGGTTTCGTTTCGTCCACAGTGGACAGTCCACACCAAGCCGAATCCGAGACCTCATGCATTCAAGTCCAACAACTGAACCGCTAGACCACAGAGGCGACTTATACAAATGTACTTATATATTATATTTAAACAATACGAGGTTTCTAGTGTGCTCTACTACGAAACAGGATTAAGGACACCTGCCACTTTCCAAGGACAACAGCTTTTGTCCCGGTCGTTGAAATAAAGGGTAATAATACGTTACAATAAAATACATAATATTATATTGATTAGGTATATTTAATTCACTAAATACTGCATTATGCCTGTAATTTATATTTTCAACCGACACCAAAAAAAGAGGTATATATTTGACTCCTATATTTTTGAAGATTCCTAAGTATGTTAATCGATTTCTCCGTCATTTTTGAACCGATTTCAAGAATTTTTTTAGAAAAGGCGAAGGTATAAGGAATAGTGGAATTTATGGGAAACCAATGTAGCGTACTCTTGAAAATCGATATCATGCAAATTGGAATTTGGAATTGGTTATGTAATTAAGATACTAGCCATTTACCCTATACTCATTTGTCCTATGCTCGCTTCTTACCTACAAGGTACAGAGGCATACGGTTTACTCTACACAGAAAAAAGAGGACCCAGACCAACACGGACCCAGACCAACCTTATCAATTTATGTAAGTACGTAATTGAAAAAAAATTGTGTTCATCTAAGTTTAGGAAGAGCAACTGGCTTGTATTTTCATTCTTCCCTATTGCAACCAGGTATGGTAGTGTCAAATTGGTATTTTTTAATTAAATGTATTATGAAGGTTAAATTAAATAAAACTTATTTAAAAAATTGCAAAGCAATTAAGTACTTCCTTAATCCACAATGTAGACGGAACAGCTAGAACCGCAAGCATCAGATGGATTCCGGAGGCGGTTTCTAGAAGTTTATACCTAACATGTAATAACAAAATAACGCATAGGTACGTAATTAAGTTATTAAGCTCAAACTTTTATTTTGAATGGCTAATGTATTCATAACCTGACGGTTTTTACAACTTCGCATGACTGCATCAGTATTTTCTTATGTAAGAGTTTAGCGAACAAGCATACGGCTCTCCTGAAGAGATCCGAGCAATACCTTGCAAGTTGCTGTATAGCACTCTGCCACCATTGGTCTAGTTGGTAATGACTTATTTACACAGTACTCGTCTCGTACGAGGTGCCTGGCAGAGAGGCGGATAGTCCACTATACTCAGTGCGCCAACACGGGTAAATATAAATTAAGATTGGAGTGTAAGATTGGATTGGACCAATGAGCCTGTACCTCGGATTGCTGCTGCGTTCTGATAACGGGATGGCTTAGGACTCACCGCTCGGCGTTAGGTGCCGAAGAAGAGGTATTGACGAGACAGACTCAGGTAGAGAGGGCGTTGTGTACTCCTTGTATTGGCATTGGCCACTGTTATCGGAGCTAGCTCTCCCGCTGTCCCCTATTTTGATGTCGATATAAAAAGTAGCCTAAACCACTTGTACGGATATGTACAAAAAGTGGACAACAGTGGTTGATTTTCTTTAACCATGTAGAGTTACGTTAGTATTATATCTTATTCTTTTGTAGAGTGCTGCTTTAAGAGGTGATCAGCGACAGTGACTCGCCATTTTGTAGTCATCCCTTTTTAATCCTTTGCTAATTATCTCCGTGACTCATTTAACTTTGTGAGAGGTCAAAGAAAAGGCACAAGACTTTCCATGTGGTAAGAGTTAATTGTGGCCTATATACACCATAGATGTTATAGGTACGTCGCTGTCCTGTGGCCGCGGTGTTAAGTATATTAAGCTACCCTACCCTGCAGATCGGAACTTGACATTGTAATTTATGGTGGCAGGAATAGGAAAGGCACAGATCTTCCACGGATAAAATGTTGCATAAAACTCTACCACTAGCGGTCTTTCTAGTAAAGATCTATTTATTGTAATTCTATATTATAGAATATTAGGTTTAAAACTATATTCGTTTCTTGCGGGCTGCCAGGCGTAACGCTTGAAAGAACACTTGTATCCCATGTCTGCTTATGTAGCTCTCAATACCTACTATGAAATGACCATTAGCCATAAGTGGTCCAGTAGGTCCGTTCGGTAGGTATTGACGTTGACTACAAGGTTTGATTTTGGATCGGGCAATTCAAAATGTATTTTTCTAACTCTGTCCTTTGGCTAATCGTGAGTGCCCTGGTTGTACTTATGTCTACTTCTTCTTGGAAACGGGCGCACGGCGTTAAGACACTCTACCATAAACTTTGTGATAGCCATTATATCACTGGGATAAAGTAAAATAGTACACACTCATTTTTAAGTCTTATTTACAATAAGGAGAATATCAAGGCATTTCTATAAATTATCAGCTTTGGATGCTAGTTTCTCTGTAATAAGATAGACCACTACCCTGTCAGCTGTGCAAAAGTGTACTTAGTGCTGGCCGCTGAAATATTATTTGAACAAAGGCTCAGCAAGTTGAAATCGCGGTTGCTTGGGAAAGTGCAGTATTTTTACCACCTCAGTTGACGACAAGCGGCCGAATCAGTAGGACGCGACCCGCATTTTTTTTAAATAGACAGTTTACGTATAATTGTGATAAGTTAGAAATTTTCGCGAAGAAAGTTGTGATCTGTGACAATTGTATGTATTTTCTTCTTGTGGGAGGCTACAACTGCTGAATATGAATGTAAGTAATGTAACCGGTACGTTTAGTCTAGATATTCAGGGTCCTTTGGTGTGAAAAGAAAAAGTTTTTGTTTGTCCGTGACTGGTTCCGCTCTCTGGGCAGGTTATTTGCCTACTTCCCAGTTCCCATAACATTCTTTAAGTAGAAAATATCCTTAGCAAAAGCGTCAGTGTTATTTGGCTTCTTGTATTAATATGTTACTTTAGAAATCGTTGTTTTGCTTATAGTTTTGTAAACAACACAGTTCACCGAGTTTATTGTAGAGTCGGTAGGTATGTTTATAACAATGCTATAGCTACCTACCTAGGTAGAAGAAAAATATAGAATAGAATAACTCTTTATTGTGCACCAAAATACAGAAAAAAATACATTAAAAGAAACTATATCAAAGGATATAGGTACCTAATATGGGAATTTTGAATTGAAAACCACTTTAGATTGTTGTGCTCTATTAGGTATAGGTTAAAGAGGGGTGTTATAAGTTTGACGTGTCCAAGTGTGTGTGTCTATGGCATTGTAGGTAACTCCTTAACGAATGATATGATTTCGTCTTTCACTTTTTGTTTGCTGAATCCGTGAATTGCTGAATTTGCTGAATCAAATCTGTCCGTGGTACTTCCTAGAGTCCCATTTAAGTCCCAGTTAAGTACCTACCTACCAATTTTTAGATGATAACGATAGCACACACCTATAACTTCTGTGATGTCTATAGGTCATGGTTGTCTCTTTTTTACCTAAAATATAATTACCTTAATAACTTAAATATTGCTTGGCGCCACTTAACATTTAGCCTACTTAAAAATAGATATTTATTACCTACCTATCTGATTAGAATAAGTAACATACCTAGGTACATACCTATATACTTAAAAACAAATCATGAAAACACCTATTAGGACCTTGTACTATCCACCTCTTTTTAGTTTTAACCTATAACATGTTAATTTGATAGGTAGGTAGGTATACATTGTATTATTTATACAATATATAATTAGTTAGTTGCATCGCTTGCAACCACCAAAGATGTTAGCTTATGTTACAGACATAACAACACAGAGCATAAAGTTATCAAATAACTTTTAATCCGAAATGTAGAGAAATGTTCTAATTTGTAGGTCATCCTAAACTATCTACGAGTAAAATCAATTGAAACTAACATCATGAAAGCGAAAGTTTGTCTTTCTATTAGGATTGATGACAATTTTAATATTAAACCTACCTAAATCGGGTTAGATTTAGGTAGGTAGGTATATTATTAAAATTAACATTAAATCTATCACTAATTCATAATCTCGTATTGAAAATGTCGACTTAAAGACTGATTAAAAGATAATTGAAGCTTCTGAATGAGGTCATTAGTGCCTCAAAAATTAAAAGTTAGGACTTAGATACTTAAAGTTAATTTTACTGTTACGTTTTAGTGTTAAAGTATTTTTTTACACATATAGGTACATGGATATATTTACACATTTACCTAATTTTAGTAATAACAAATTAAATGAAGTAGGTTCGCAAATATGTATTAATGAGTTGAATGAATGTAAGTTTTAAATAAGAAGACGGCAAGACATTTGTTTTTTCTCAGAATTTATTCAAGACTAGCCAAACTGGCGAACGTTCGTATCGTTTGACAATGATAGCTACTGACAGTCTAAAAAAAGTTTAGAAAAATATAAAATGTTTGTTTTTCCTATATATCCCCTGCAATTTTCCCAGTTTTTTCCTCATATGAACCTTCTCCTGACAATGACTAACACAACAAAAAAAGAATTAGCAAAATTGGTCCACCCGTTCGGGCGTAATAAGATGATCACGCGAAATGGGTATTCATTTTTATATATTTACTAGCGGCCCGTCACACATTTGCACGCTTATCAAATATACATATAAACCTCCCTTTTCAATCACTTCATCTGTTAAAAAAACCGCATCAAAATCCGTTGCGTAGTTTTAAAGTTTTAGGCAACCAAGGGACTTTATTTTGTAAAGTGAAGACATAGAAATGGTAGAGCCGCGAATACATCAAAATTAATTTCAAATTATTACCTACACAATCTTTGTAATATCTATTACATATTAGCAACTATTTGTGTAATGTCCAAACAACAATATTATGTAATGTCGATTACATATTACAAAATTGTAAAAGAGCATTGTCTCTACATTCAAGATTCATTAGAAAAAGTAGAGCCTGTTGTGAACGTTTGCTGACACTAAAACAAATTTGTACATATGATAATTGTTTATTCATTTCAGGCTATACAATTTATCGATAAAATTATATATAAAGTTAAATGACAGCTTAAAAAATATACATTTTAGATTATAAATAAAAATGTTAGCCAGAAAGGATAATAACATATATGTTATCGCCCGTTAAATAAAAACAATTACGATACGTTTTACTATAGGCGCTTTTCGTATAAAATTTTAACTAGGTACCTAGTTGTAACGATTCGTACACTCAAGGTTTTATGATTGAAAATTGAAAGTTGAAATATTGTTTAAATTTAATGTAATTTGAGAAGTACTTAAGACCATTTAATCGAAAATGAAAATGTCAGATTTTGCAGGTCAAGTTAGATGTTAAAGGTAGTAAGCATTTTTAGTAATAGGTAGTCGTCTTCCACATCAACCTACTTTAAAGAGAGGTGTACCTATTCCCTCTGCCGCTTTATGCCACCTGTTATTAGTATATACCCTACGCTACAGAAAAGTTACCTAGCATTACTTAAAATTATTTTGTCATCGCACATGTAAGTACAGCACGCTTTCCATTTCATTTTCACATAGGTGTAATATTATTACACTCTTTGATTTTCACAGCTTCATTTTTTGAGTTGGCTGGAAGAAATTTCTATAGTTCAAGATAAGCTCGCCTTTTGTGCATTTTTAGGTCTCCAATTTTTTATCATTTTGCTTTTTGTGCACAGGAAATTATTAAAAGAAAAAAAATAAAAAATGCAATAAATTATACCCCTGAACGAATTATACTTACCTATACATAGGTATAGGCCTAACCCCGCTAATTATATACTTGTGCTAAGGGTGGTGGCTAGCGACGCTAATAAAATATATAAACACAGAAACAAATTTAATTATAATATCTCTGTTCTTGTCATCATATCTCTGTGGGGAATCAAACCCGAAGCTCGCGATGATCTCACTGACCGTGTTAGGCGTATCTACTAACCCCTCGACTGATACGGTCATTATACAAACTAAGTCCACCAAAACACATTAAATGTATGGCATTCGACTTAACCATGTTACCAAACATTTTATCGGACTATTCATCAATTCTCACGAAACCAGCAAATTCAAAGCTTAATAAATTGTATCATGTTTTTTGCTTTCGGTGCGCGTGACGATGATTAAAAGAACAGGATCCAACCGCATGAATTTTAAGTTGATCCATTAAATAAAAAATATATAAGTATGTAAACTGTTACACATATTCAAAAAGAGTTTTATTTATTAACGGCCTCGTTGGTCGAGCGTACACGCCTAACTATCAACTAACCGCGAGATTAGAGTTTGATTCCCGACGAGAGCAAGCATTTATGTGATGAACATTTAGATGTTTAGCATTTCTGGGTCTAGTTGTTTCTCAAATTTATACTAGTATTTATTTAAGCATTTCAAAGTTTTAGCGCCGTTGACCAATACACACGCATAATAAAAATGCTTACTTTGGGGACAGATTCAATTTGTTTAATTTATCGAGGGATATTTATTTAATTAGCTGCAAGGTTTTAATCAGTACTATACAATATAACATAATATTAATTATAAAGAGAATATAATATACAAGAAATTTTTCTCATA
>NJDD01003661.1:21872-56872 GCA_002245505.1 Calephelis nemesis | reverse complement strand
TTTTTGAATGACTAAATTGTTGCTAATCTCGCGATTTTATGCAACTTCACCGAAGTTTAACACTTGACAGATAGCTATAACCCGTTTAATTTGAAAGTAAGTCTAAAGGCATTCAGATTTAAGGCAACTAGTCTCATATGATTTAGGTGAATAAAAAACATCGCAAAAATATTTTTTTTTATATAAATATTGCGCCAAACTGGGTTAAACGTACAATTTTTTTCATTTATGAAAATCCCGCTTCACTTTTATGTAAGTAAGAAACAAAAACCACCTTTACCACCTTTGGTGTCTCTAGGCGGCGGGAATTTCTTACCATGAGGAAATCCGTCTGCTTGTTTGCCGTCCAATGTTATAAAAAAAAATAGCAAAATGGTTCTTACGTTCTCAAGTGATGTGACGACCTAGGGAAACAGATATTCATTTTTATATTATACTTACATATATGCACAAAGATCTAAATAACCAAAGTAATAAACGTATAACTAAAAAAAATATATGAAATAATGGAGAAGTCTTGATCATTGGAGGAGTCTATCTCCAAGAGAAGGATATTTTGCTAAAAGAAAATAACGAATTTAAAATTTTTCAAATAAAATCTCTTAATTTTTTGTTAGAATTTTCTATTTCATCAAAATTAAATATGAATAAAGTTGCCAGATAATCGTTAAGCTGGCCACACTGCTATTCGATGTTTAAGTTTGCGTATAAAATTGTACTATAAGTAAATATCTACGTTTATTTATGTCGCAATGCTTACATGCTTTTACTAGCTTGCGGCTAACGATATTAAATCCCGTAATTTAGGGATATATCCGGTTAACTAATATCAATGACTGCGGCTTTTGCAACAACGCGACGTTACGAAAGTAACAGTTGTGTACAATTTACATATTAAACCGCTATGGTTGTATTATTTAGCCTTCAGCGCATAAGAGTTCCTGTATGGTATAAGTAAATGCTGTAAAAGAAAAAAAAGTTCAGGGGCCCTACCATGAACGCTTAAAGCAGTATTATTTCCATCTTGCTAAATGTCTGCCTTTATAAGCAACTTTATGGTATATGTCATAAGGTTGTCTTTGTTGACTGACAATTAGTATTGTTAAAATAGTACTGTTTTAAGAGCTTATGGTAACCCCCCAGGTCAAGGCTTCGGCGCAGACTAAAAATCAATGTTGCGATTGCATAAATGCGATTAATTGTTTTATGTTATGTAGATGGTAAGAAATTCACCCCACATTTTAATTGAATGTAAACGGAAAATAATTTAGATATTGAAACACAACATAATGGAAATATAAAACTGTTTTACGTGGATGTTGGCGAAATATCATAAAATGTAAGTTATTTAAATGTTGAAAGTAAACGGACGAATTAGCTTAGTTGATAAAAATTAAACGAAACCTACAATTATTCCGGATTATAAATGGACCGGGCGACCCACATTATGTCACGGAGTGTGAATAAACAAAGGATATATGTTCTACTGACTACTCATAGCAGCTGAAACCCCCTCAGCATTTTTTTTTATGATAATAGAAGGCAAACAAGCAGACGGATTTCCTGATTGTAAGAAATTCACGCCGCCTAGAGCCACCAAAGGTGGTAATGGTGCGTTGCCAAACTGAGGCCGGGATGTTAGGCTTCGAGCAAAAGTAAGTTTACCGGCTACATTACCCTCCAAACCGGAACACGTCAGGTGCAAGCATCGGACGTTATGACGGCAGGAATAAATAGGGCGGTGATACCAATCAGGGCGAGTCGCTGCGAAACTCTACCACCTAGAGGGATGTCACGGTGTTAGTGACGATAAGCCTATGCTCGCCTTTTACGAGCTGTTTGGCATTAAGGAAGATGGTCTATTCTGCAAAGGAGCCCGGACCAACACGGGGTCCATGCAATTCATTTATAAAATACTGAGACCCTACGGACAGATTTTTATCTTTCCTTAGTCACGGCAGCGTTAGATATCGTGAACCCTCTTAACACCTCAAGTAAGACAACAAAGCAGTTTTTGGTCTCTGCTTGCCATCTATCTGAGACAGCATGGGGTACCGTGAGAGTCACTTCACCGTGAGAGGGCCTTGCACGCCTGACCATTTATGTAAATCTTACCCTTAAGAGGTTTAAACGGATTCCCTTGTTATCTTTATCTTACTCCTTCCTGTCCTCTCTTATAGATAAGAGGGGTTTATGAAATAAATGAAGGAGGTAAGGAAAAAAGGTAAAGGTAGTATTGTAATCAAGGGCGCAAAATGACCCAATTTCCAATATTGCATTAATCGAGCTCCTAGACTCTAGAGTAGCCCTGGTGGGGTAACCAATCTAATGTGCCTGTCGTCCAGCTTATAAAGGTAGACTAACAAATATTTACTCCAGCCTTGGCAAAATCCGGGCAAGTCTCACATACCTACTTACATAAAATTAACATCTGTATCTAATTATATATAATTCATGTAATTTGGTAATTTTTGAATAAATGGCCCTACTTTCTGAGTTATGTAGTCTCTACCACTTGACCAGAGTGACGTAATGGTAAAACGAATCTTACAAGTTCCATTTCTCAGCATTGTCTATTTAGATTAGATTCAAATCCGAATGGTAATACTTTCTCAGGGCGTGTTTTTAATGATGCTGTATCACGCAACTTTTAAACGTAAAATAAATTGATTTCAAGGTACCTAGGCTTGATCTCAAGCTATGCATAATCGACCGTAAAAGAGATTTAGAATAGAAACATTTTGTAAGGTACCCGAAGTGGATTCTTTGGTCAACGATTGATTTTTTTGGGACGCCGATCTTAAAAGAACTTTATATTCACAAGAATAAGAACAAACTAATGATCAACTTCCGAATTTGCGAAAACTTTGTTGTTTGCTTACATCTACAGAAATTATTAGCACAAAATACTAGCGTTCCAGGTCTGACAAGAAAAACGAATAAAGGTAGGTCATTGACTTGCTTCACCGATATTAACAAAAGTTGCAGAAAGAATTAATTGATTTATTCATAAATATGAATTATGAAATGTCTTGGTTGTCGAGGAGTTTGTTTTGCCGTTTCTTCTCCTGACTTGCCAGATTTGGAAACGGCGCGGGCGGTAGTGTTTGGTAGATAGAATAAAACTTTACCATAATATTTTTGTTTAAATTAATAAGTGATAGCCTTGTAATAAATATATTTTAACTAATTTATGTAAAAATATATGAATAAGAATAAAAATTACTTATATACTTAATTAAGTTGGTATGACATATTTGCACACCACATGTGGTAGAAAATGTCAGTACGAATAAGGTTTTGTAACAACTTTTAAACACACATATTTCGCAAATAAATAAATTTAATTTCATTTTTTAAAAAGTTACGGAATCGACGTCCAAGTTTTACGCAACGCCCATAAATATCACAAATTAAAATATATGAAGTACCTAATATATAAGTAATATCTTGTCAGAATGGCATGCAATGATTCGCCATACTACCTACCTACTTCATTTACCATGTAGACGTAGACATATGACCACGTAGATACCTAGCTACAACATTTATATGTATAGCCCCCATCACTCTGTGGTAAGGGTGTCTGACAAGAAAGGTAGGAGTAGGTATAGAATTTCGTAAAGTTAGAAAAATTTGATGATTTATAGACGACTCTGAATTGAAATATTTAACACTTGTACTAACTAGGTAGTCAATCTAGTTGTCAGAGTCAGAATTGCCTCTGTCACCTAACTTTATTAGGCCTCAAGTACGATCCCCGGGTCGGGCAACCAATACAAAACGTATTTTTTCAATTTCCTAAAAAACGTTACCCGTGATTGGATACATGCACGGTTGGCGATTAGCTTGCCACCCATCACATTGTGGGACCAGTTGTCTTCGGCAAGTCGTGGGTAGGTACTATAAGTTACCAGATTTGAGGTGAGTTTTTGTCATTTTGAATCAATACAACATAGCCTTATTAATAAAAAAATCTTTTAAGAGTTTTGTAAAAAAAAGTATCTTCGCTCCTATATCCCTGAAGAAGTAGACAGAGGCGCAACCAGGGCCGAATACATTACGTCCTACAATGTGATAGGTGGCAAGCCTATCGCCAATCGGCCACACACCCAATCTCGGGGAACGTCATTTTTATTAGAAAATTGAAAATACATATTTTCTAATTTCTTGTCCGTCGCAGATCAAACCCGAGACATCAAGTAGTCAAGTCCGACGCGGGAACGCTAGACCCCAGAACTTTAAAGAGCTTTGGTACATTCCATTAAATCTGCGAGATGAGAAAGGCCTCGTCTTACAGGGCAGGGGTAGAAAGATCTAAAAGATTGACTAAACTATCAATTTGGTTTATAATGAAAGTGTTTGCACCAATTACAGAGACGCCAACGTATATTTATGGCCAGCGGTTTCTAAATAATAGTCTCTATTAGGAGTAAACACAAGTCGTGCTGTCTCACCTCAGTGAAATTTACCTTAACCCGTTTCCAAGCTATTAGAAATCGATACCTTCTTAGTACCTTTGTTCAAACAAACCGAGTATTATAAATGGTTAAACATTTTCAAATTTTATTGACTTTGTTTCTATCTATTTAAGTGGAATTTCGCCTATACACCCAAACCGATCTTCACTACATAGTATAAAACAAACTACATACTACTACAACTACTACATAGTATAAAGTCGCTTCCTTTGTCCCTGTGTCCCTTTGTATGCTTAAATCTTTAAATTTAGGCGACGCATTTTGATGCGGTTTTTTAACAGATAAAGTGATTGAAGAGGAAGGTTTACATGTATATTTCATAACTATACGAAGCCGGGGCGGGCCGCTAGTATTGAAATAAGTCAAGTTATCACTCTTTAGTCCTTGTTCTAGCGGGGCTATTCAGTATCTTTTTAGTGATGATCACTGGGTGAAGTGTAGGTACATCAAATAGCTGTCAAATAACGTATTTTGTATTTGCTATTTCCATTGCATATCTGTTGGTCACTGGTCACATAATTTGACAACTTTTTGATGTACACTTTACCCAGTGATCATCACTAAAAGATACCAAATCAGCTCCCAGGACCGTAGTTGTACTCAAGTTGTACTTAAACGCTGTCATTTTTAAATTTTAACGAAATACTGAGAAAGGACCGGGAAACGGTTTCCCCGTGTTGGTCCGGGTCTCTTTTGTCTCTGACCATCTGCCAGGCAGCTCGTAAGAGGCGAGCAAAGGTCATATAGGTCTTTACCAACAAGACCACTGGAGGTAGAGTGCGTCTTGCGACTCATTCGGATAGGGATTTGCCGCCTTACCGATTACTGCCGCCATAATGGCAGTCTCATGTTCCGGTCTGGAGGGAAGAGTAGCCAGTAAACTAGTCCAATAATTGGCCTATCACCTCGGCTAATGGACAGCGTCGCTACTACAACCTCAAAGGTCTATGCGCCATGGTTATCTGTTACTATCATAATAGCCGTATGCTTGTTCAATCTCGTATCACATAAAATAAATAAAGGCTTGGAAATATTTCAGAGCTGTTAAATTTAAACGAAAACCTGAATTTAATTTCAAGGTCATTTTAGCATTCGCTTATTGCTTAGTGGGGAAATTAAAATAAATGAAAATATGCGAGCATCACTCATAAAAAAATATTTATAACTCGTAATAAGCGCATTTACTGCCTTTTTACACGCTTTTTATTAGCTTCACTTGTATGTTTGTATGTATGTATGTTTGTATGTATGTATGTAACTCACACCCGTTTTTCTCCCACTTCCCGCGAACCGATTTCATTCAAACTTTGTACACTTATTAAGAACTGGTGCCAATAGAGTAATATAGTAAGTTTATCCCATTATCCTAATCAGGAGCGCCAGGATTTAACAATTTCCTTACGTATCCTCTACGTAAGGGCTAACAGCTTATGACTGTTATAACATTCTGTTACTGTTAGTTCGTTCGTTAGCATTTTATAGTTTTTAGTTTGATGTGCTTGAAAAGCGTGTTTTTTAGTTTTTTTAAACTATATTTTATTTAAATTGCAAAAAGAAACAACTTATTTGTTAAAGTTGTTACTGCTATAAAGAAATTGTTTCTGTTTGCAACTAATTTTTCAGTTTTACGTGTTACGTGAAATTTAGTATTATCTCCATTTAATTGCAATTAAAAAAATGCCACCTGACCTCCTTAGCCGGTGGAAAGTGTTCGTCAGAGCTGGGCTCTGATTTATTTGCTAAATTACCTAATTAGATAAGTAATAGCCAAGTAAATGTGCAAAATAATAGCTGTTGACACACTTTTTTCACTTTTAATTGTTAACAATAAAAATTGTTAAATTTCTTTTTTTAATAAGGTAAAAAACCAGTGCTAATTGTTAGAAATATTATTAAAAAATAAAATAAAAATATATCATAAAAAACTAGTCTCTATGAATTTTACACCTGAATAGATGGACCAATTTTGATAACTATTTTTTGTTGTGTTTATTATTTTCAGGAGAAGGTTAGTAAAAAAAACAATATCCACACATTTAATTGTACATTATTAACTTATTAACTTATCGCCTCTGTGGTCTAGCGGTTCAGTTGTTGGACTTGATTGCATGAGGTCCCGGGTTCAAATCCCGGGTCGGGCAACAAAAAGAAAATTGGGTTTTTTCAATTTTCTAATAAAAAAAATGTTACTCGGGATAGGATATGTGCCCGGTTGGCGATAGGCTTGCCATCTATCACATTGTGGGACTTAGTGTCTTCGGCTAGTCGTGGGTGCCGCGGTTGTACCTCTGCCTACCTCTTCGGGGATATGGGCGTGAAGATACTTTTTTTTTTTATTGTAAATAATTCGCCAGTATTGTATTTAAGAATACCTGAAAAGATATATCTGATACAAATTTCCAATATTGCATGAATCGAGATTCAAGATTAACTGCTCACGTTAGGACTATTAGCTACTCATTCTGTGATTGAAGCTTGGATATCAAGTCTCTTTGTTTTGATGTCTGAAAGTGGTTAAAATCACGGCGAATCGTCGCTAATTTGTCCAAGTACAATATTCCTATTTGTAATTTTACTATCAGATAGTCAGATCTTCTGATGCTTAGAGTAACCGAAGAAGATAGGCACGTTTAATATTAACGCCATTATAGGTTTTTGTATTCATGGGTAGAGTTTCTTGTATTCAGGAAATTTGTTGGCAGACTAACAATGCCTTCGTTCGTTTCTAACTTTTTTTACAAAATTTTGTTTCATTTCAAATATTGTTTTCAAAACATCTTCATAATACGTGAAGAAAAAACTTTGGACCCTTTTTTACGAAAATTGCTCTGACGGAGGAGTATAAAATTTGGCACACTTATAGTTTATGTGTAGAAGTGCAAAACGCTAATATTTTTAATAATAATGTTTATAAAGTGTATTAATTAAAAATATTAAATATTACACGTACTACCATGCATTTGACACACACAAACAAATATATTGATGATAACGATAAAAGATCATAGATGGCGCACAAATTGTGGCGACAAAGAAATGAAGATGACGTTCTTATCAAGAAGATATTAAAATTTATTATGGTTGAATTTCAACCAATGTGCGACAACTAATTTGAATTATTTTAAGAAACATGATGTTAAAATATTTGTCAAGACTAAAAATGATTTGTAACATATTTTCTCTCTTAAACTTTCTCATAACTCTCTCTGCTGTGACAAATGATCTTACACGAAACAAAATGAAGATTCAAAAGCGATAAATATCGACAATTTATCAACAGATCGTTTTTACATTAGACATCGATAACAGTTGACATCACTAAAGTAATAGGTATATTATCTAAAATCATTCTAAAATATAGGTAGGTAGGTACACAGCCTTTTTTATTGTGTGAACAGGAAATTTTATTTCGATAAAATATTTCACCCGGGATTGGATTTGTGCCCGGATGGCGATGGGTTTGCCATAAGTGATAGGTCACTGTAGGATTTAGTGTCTTCGGCTAGTCGTGGTTGCTGTGGTTGTACCTCTGCGTGACTCATCGGGGATGAAGATATTTTTTTTAAATAAGTCTAAATAAATACCATTATAATAAATACCATTAATTATTATAAAACCATTATTAACCAAATAAAAACCATTTATTATTAACAAAACTTATTTTTAGTGCAATAATAATAATTAAACGCAATAAAACTGTAAAATTGCGCAATTTTTTGTGTTTTTAGTTTTAGTGCACTTACACTATTCTTTATCACTTCCGATTTATTATTGTAACCTACTTACGGAAGAGGATAAGGAATCACGATACAAACATTAAGTTGACAACAAAACAATATAAAATAATTAACTAATTTATTAAAAAAGTCTTGGTGTTTTTCATACCATAAGAAAGTACGTCTGTTGCTTTCCTTGAAATTAATATCTAATCATAAAATTTAAAGTTTTCATAACCAACCTTTCACGAAATCTATCTGCCATGTACCTAACTGAGAACTATCTCAATCATGTCAGCGTTCAAAAAAATCCACATCGAAATCGGTGTTTCGTTCAGGATGTAAGCATTCAAACAGATATACAGCCCCGTCAAACTTCAAAAAGAGGAGTATTTTTCCCAGGAATTATGCATGCAAACAGACACCAAACCATGTCAAACTTCACCCCTCTTTTCCGTCAGGGCTTAAAAATATCATAGGTACAATACGACGAATGGAAAATAGAATAAGACTAATATTACCTAAAATGGCGGCAAAAATAACGTAGGCGGTAGTAAGATATTCAGGCGTCCATTAAAATATGACCCATCGTAAATCAATCTCCTAATTTTTAAATAATACGTAGTAAATACATTTAGAGCAGGTTGTTATCCTGTTTTGTACAAAAATGAAATATATTAAATGCAAATTTTTCGCTAAAACAAGTTCAAATGGCGCTCGATTCAAATGTCAGATTCAAAAGCTGGAAATGTCAACTTGATTTAATACGGAGTGTGATTTGATAAAATTACTAGGTTTAAAAACTAAAGTCTGAATATTTTGTTAGGTATGCGGAAGATCAAAATGTTTACCTAATTAACAATGCCAGAAGTTATTAAGGAATTGTACTAATTAACCTATAATAGAGGAAGGATTAATAGTTTCAGTTGGGATGTGAGTACCGTCGCTAGTGATTAGGGGAATAATTTATTTGTATCACCCAAATAAACATTTCGCAAATATATTTTTTTTATTTGGTTTTTTCCATTTTCTAATAAAAAAAACGTTGCTCGGGATCGGATATATGCCCGGTTGGCGATAGGCTTGCCATCTATCACATTGTAGGACTTACACACGTATTCAAGAATCTTGGCTAAGTAATGAAAAAAACGCTACCCGGAGTACATTTAGCTATAGGTACGTATCTTACGTCAAGCCATCCAATTCATGAACAAAACTTAGTGAAACGCATAGCTAAATGTAGTTGGCGCAGCGTTTTTTCATTACCTTGCCAAGTAAGCTTCTTGAATACGGGTGTTAGAACTTCGGCTAATCATGAGTTCCCTGGTTGTGCCTCTGCCTTCTCCTCGGGGAAATGGGCGTGAAGATATTTCCTTTTTTTTGTGTATTAAGGAGGCGTCCATGAATTTTGAGGCTGTTTTAGTAAATTTTCTTTCCTATCAAATTGTGAAATCAACAGCCTTCCCTCAATCTTATGTCGGATTTGTAAAAAAGTATGTTTCTCATATTATGTATACTCATCCTAAATAAATTGAAAATCATTTAAATTTGCTAAGAAAGTAGACAAGGTACTATCACAGTGCTATTACAATGACGTTCGCAAAAAATAAAAATGTAGGTATATCGTCTATGATTTGTAGGTAATTTTATTTTAATCTGTTCCTTTTGAGAACTTTTTACATGCTATTTTTAAATAATATTGAAGGGCAAACAAGCAGACAGATTTCCTGATGGTAGGTAAGAAATTCATGCCGCCTAGAGACCCCAAACGTGGTAATGGTACCAACCTGAGGCCGGAATGTTAAGCCTCGAGCTGAAGTAAGTTTACCGGCTACTACACCTATTATCCATATTTAGCCATCATGTAGGTAGGTCTTTAAGAATTGTTTTTATATTTAAATTTTATCTATACTTCGTGAAGAAAATTAATCCAAAGTAAGTATATGGCACATCTCATGGTAATTAATCAGTCAGTGATTAGTTTTTTGAGATTCAGGTAAACCAGGTTATACCAGAGATTAGTAGATAAATATAAATTAAGTATACAAAAAACTTTGGCACTTGCAAGCAGAAATTACCTAAGTTCCTACGTCTCAAACATTTATTCAAACTAGTGGTCGCCCATTGGTCAAAATTCGACTTTAATAAATTTTAATATCTTGTTGATAAGTACGCCATCTTTATTTCTTAAGACCAACTACTTCGTTTTCAAACTTTTTAGTGCACCATCTGTGATCTTTTATCGTTATCATCAATATACTTATTTGTTTGTGTGTGTCAAATGCATGATAGTGTGGGTAATGTTTTATTTATTGATTTAAATGTATTTTATTAGCATTATTATTGAAAAATATTAGCGTTCTGCACTTCTCCTGCACATAAACTATAAGTGTGCCAAATTTTATGCTACTGCGTCCGCGCAATTTTCGTAAAAAGGGGTTCAAATTTTTGGCATCACATATTAATATAGATGAGATACTAAACGCTTTTTTAAGTTTTTAAATCCAAAATAGATAATATATATTTCATATTTGTATTTTACCAAAATGCATGAGTTTTGAATATGTCATTGATTGCCTTATTAATATAATAAAAATAAAGTACTTACCTACAAAATGAAAAGTACAGGCTTTCTATAATAACGAATGAGGTTTCACCTTGCGCCTGGCATGGAAAATGTTCAATTATAGTAAGGGATCAAATCTGTATTTACGTCCATTTTATGTAACAACAATAAAGGCGAATGTAAGGCCATTTTACCGTTTAAAAGTTTCACTTTCTTTTCGAACTCTGGTCACGGAATGTGTTTTTGTGTACCGCATACAAATGCTGTGGACAAATTGTGCAATCTCAACAATGGACATCAGCTGTTTAGTTCAAATTGTATCAAGTTTAAATTTCGAAATAATTTATACTGTGTAATTTTTATATCATTATACTGTGTAGTTTTTATATCTTTAATTAATCTGCTAAGATTTTTTTTGCAAACATAACCGGTTGTTTATTACTGTTTAATTTTTTATGATTGGTAGTTAGTAGCTTCTTTATAGACAGTCAAAAGAAATAATTTACAGATGAATACGAAACTCGAACACCTTGAACCTTTGTTTTGAGTTGCTGTTACGTTCGGTAATTTACGCTTACCTTTAGCGCTTTTACTTTGAAAATTTAGTTCTCTTAAGATCCAGAGGAGGCTTTGTACAAGGTTTTAATACAAACAATTAACGGAGACGCAGCGTGTATACCCCCAAAAATGTAAAACCACTGAGCCTTTACCATGAGTAAGGTACTATCTTATAGAAAGCTGAAATCTTGTATATGGCTTGACATGAGATCAATCGTCGTTTTTAACGATGCAGCATTTCTTGGAGAACAGATTTTTATAAATCTGTTTATTATTAGTGCTATTCCCTCAAGCGCTGCAGTTAAACGTATTTTTAATGGGAAATAATATTTAAATAAGCCTCACTTTCAGACGAGAACTTCAACAAATTAGTGTTAATGATGGGCAATATTTACAATATCTAAATTACTCACTAAAAATGCAATACTTATTCTGTGTTTACGGATTAACGATTAACGTTGACTTGCGTTAAATCTTTCGAAATGTAACGCTTTAAGGTATAACGAAGTTAACTTTTTTTGTATCTGATTAGCGATTAACGAAGTTAATTATTTGATTAACAAGTGCCCAGCTTTGGAAATATATGTGATAGTTTTCCACACTTACTGCTACACTGCTAGCAATCAAAAATATTCATAGAATAATGTATAAATAAATAAGTTAATATTTGGTTGTATGAACATTTAATATTCATTTTCCCAAGGAAGTATATTTAATCAGATGCTGTCAAGGTGATCTAAGAGTTTAAACCTTATGCAAACCGTGTGAGTTTAGAACAATGTTTTGCTAAGTAGGTATGGGCATATTTTATGAGGTATACCTATTTGAATAATAGATTTTACACGTTAGGGGTTAGAGTTAAAGTTAGGGGAATATTAAATAATATTTTTGGACAAAAACACACATGAATCAAACCCTAAAGTAAACAAAGTAAATTTATGTTTATTATAAGAATGCTAAAAATACATTTAAAAAAAGTGTATTCATGCTCATTTCCACGAAGAGGTAGGCAGAAATACAACCAGGGCACCCACGACTAGCCGAAGTCTTATTCTTGCAATGTGATAGGTACCTAGTAAGCCTATCGCCAACCGGGTGACGTAGTTTTTATCAAAAAATTGAAGAAACTTATTTTCTTATTGTTGCCCGACCAAGTCCGACGCCGCGCTGGATGGCTAGACTATAGAGGCGACTATAGAAATTTATTTATTTCAATAAATACATTTCTTTTACTCTGTTTTTGAAGCAGAGGTACCAAAGTCGATTAGTGCTATTCGGTCAGGGTCAAATAACATGTAATAGTAATTAAAAGCCCGTATTGTTTTTCTCAGTCAATCATTGATAATTGAAAACTTATCAAAGTAATTGCAAAATTGCTTTCATTTGTAGTATTTGTTTTTCTTTGTCTATCAAATTAATCTGCAATATACGTATCTTCTAATTACTAGCTTTTATGTGATAAAACAGCGATTAAACACACGGGTCTATTACTTGTTAGAGACGAAACGTTGGTCTACACACACCATAAATTTTATAGGTGCGCCGCTGTCCTATAGCTGGAGTATAAGCAAGTGCAAGTGCCCAAAAATATGTTCTCTAAACCTAAACTCGAGAACCTCTAAAATCGCACCTGTTACTTGAAAATTCCCTTAAGCATAATAATCTATATATTAATACGTGATGCCAAAACTTTGGACCCCTTTTTACAAAAATTGCGCTGACGCAGGAGCATAAAATTTGGCACACTTACAGTTTATGTGTAGGGGAAGTGCAGAACGCTAATATTTTTCAATAATAATGCTTATAAACTACATTAAAACATTATCCGCACACAACCATGCATTTGACACACACCAACATATTGATACTGATATTGATGAGAACGATAAAAGATCACAGATGGCGCACTAAAAAAGTTTGGAAACAAAGTAGTTGCTCTTGAGAAATGAAGATGGCGTTCTTATCAACAAGAGATTAAAATTTATTGTGGTCGAATTTCGACCAATGGGCGACCACTAGTTTATTATTATTTGATAATATTATAATTACAATTTAGCTATCGTTTGTATTCATAACATGAAAAAAACAAATTAATTTTCTTCTAAAGATGAATTAAACTTTAAGTAACGGTATCTCATTTCGATTTTATGTGAAATAGATCTATCACCATATTTTATTGCATTTATCACCTTAACTCGCAAGGTCAGCAAATAAACTTAATATTCGACTGGCTAGTTTTATGTAGTCTCAAAGTTTAAGCTATTCAGTCTTTATTTTACTTAATAAATAAATTCACATAATACAAGTTATAAAACATAAACCTCATAAGAAATCCTTATCACGTATTTCCTCTGAAATATGCTAAAATCCCTTAAAATTACAAAATATACTTTTTTTACTGTACGGCAAAGAAATAACATAATTAAGTATAATGCCTTTGCTGAAATCGTAAGCGTTAAGTGCCTTCCTAAACAAAAAAAAAGAATATAAATATATTTACAATAGGAAAAATAATTATAGCCAAATGAGGGTTTATATTTTATACAAAGCCAATTAGTTTAAGATATTAGGTTTCGCCTACGGAAGATGCCAGTGGATGACCTTCGGTGCGTCGACGCGTCATTTTTGTAGCGTGTTTCTAATACATAATTATTTGTCTAAAAAAATAAATTAAAAAATTTAATTTAAAAAAATTATTCGTTGTAAAATTGCAAATAAAAACAGACCTGATTATGATTTCTACCGGAAAACATTGTTAACCTATCTAAGATTAGAAATAGATTACTTTAGATCAGTTACCAGACAAATATACTTATTTTTTATTTATTAACAAAAAAATCTTACCAATAAAACACTAGGTCATAGGATAGGACTTCTATCTTTATATGTTGATAGGTTATTAATATCAGCCGTAGGTCACATCATTACAAACATCTTGAAAGTCACTAGTCGGGTTCCGTTTATATTTTATTGTTATAAATCCAAAAGATCCTTTAAAATTGGGTCACGCAGTAACTAATAAATTTTGAAACATAACAGCAAATACGATTGAATTGTAAAACTCTTCGATCTTTTAAGTCGGTTAAAATCGTAGTTTCTATCTAGTCATCTATCATCTATCAAAGCACAGCTGAAACCACTGAACAATTTTTGTTGCTAATTGGCACATAAATAGATATATTGACGATGTAGGTACGCAACGACTTAAAAAGGATGATCACAAATGTAATATATTCATGGAAAAAGAAAAAGAAGAGAGAGGACTCTAAGCCTGTGGAGATATAATATAGAGAATTAAACTTCACACACAAGAAGTCGCGGACTATATTTTGTATGATACTTTTGACTCCATTATTTATTTGTTTGAACAATGAAGTCTTTTCACATAAGTACTTGGTGGCCATTACAAAACATTTGTTTCAATTTAGACACGGTGTTGTCATACCGACATTGTTGGGTCGGTTGGTCGTTGTGGACAATTAACATTCGACCTCATTAAACCTCTATAGAGACTCCCGCAAACCGTCGACTGATATCAATAACCTATCTGCATTTAGAGATAGGCCTACTGGAGTTTTGCCGGTAGGATATTTTTGTTAATTATTGAAAAATATCAGTGGTTGTCTGGTTGAAGTTGTTTATCTGAAATAGGTTATTGAAAAATGTTACGCAAAACACAACTTTTTGATATCTTTCTCCAGTTAATCAGAAAACACGTTCAAATAGGTCACAATAATCATATTTATTGAGTAAATTAGTTATTACAATATGTACAAATAAGGATTTGTAAATAAGGATTTGTGTAGGAAAGTAAGGACTTTCAATTAAGTAAGCTTATAAATGAAGGTTTTTCAAACGAAGTTTCTTGACGCGACTTCTCAAAGTTACCTATACATTTTTTTTTTAATTTTTGTGTCAATTTCTTATTCCATAATAACTCCTAAATGCCTACACAGGATAAGTATTTATGTACGTCCCATTTAGAATTACATGATTTTGGTTGGCACTCTCGTTATTTTTTTAAATAAAAACAATCTATATATTATATAAAAATCAATTGCTGTTCGACAGTCTCACTAAAACTCGAGAACGGCTGAACCGATTTGGCTCCTTTTGGTTTTGAATTATTTGTAGAAGTCCAGGGAAGGTTTAAAAGGTAAGAAATAAGGAAAAACTGCGAGGAAACTAGAAAAACCAACATTTAAAATTTTCCCATACAAACGAAGCGGGTGGAACGAAGTTCGCCGGGACAGCTAGTTTGTAATAAAACAATCTCAGATCACATGGGCATCCCAACATTCGTGAAGGACTTGTAGCATCACAGGTTTACGGTCTATTAAGGCCAATGATGCGCAGACTGTACCAGTTTTCACCCAATGACTTTGCTCATGACGACCTATAAGTACACTACAATATTTTTATACTACAATACTTAGATACTACTAAAATATCAATACAAAGTACACATATACTGTATGCATACATTAGATCAAAAGGTATACCAAACTAGCTGTCCCAGCAAACTTCATTCCACCCTTTCTGGGAAAACTTAAAATGATGGTTTTTCTTAATTTTCGTTTTTTCTTGTCTTTTAAACCTACCCTGGACTTCCACAAATACATAGTTTAAAACCAAAATGGTCAAGATCTTCTCAAGTTTTCGCGAGACTAACCAACAGTAATTGATTTTTGTTTATGATTGCTAGTAGTCAAATTTTGGATGGCTGTTACTACAATTTTTTAAGGCTAGATCCACGCTCGGGCGATTAAGTGGCGCCATTTTTCAATTTAACTGTACAGTTTTTTATTCTCTTATAATACCATAAATGACAACATATTTAACGACTATAGGTCTTGTATATGTATATGATTATAGGTAGATGTACTTAATAACTTTCTTCACTTACTATTCCTTGTCGTGCGGCACGTAACTTGTCGCAAGTCGAATTGAAATTGACACAGAATTGTTTCAATGGATACGGATCGTTTCGCGATTAAAAAAATTTAAACAGGTGATATTTCAAAAGGAAACATCTAACTAGAGATATTTAATAGCAATTATTCGCTCGTGGCTTCCTGCAATTAGTCGGTCTGTTAAATGTAATCCGAATCGTGATAAGTTAAAATGAATTTTCATCTTGTTAGATTTTGTTACATACACTGTTTTGTATATATAAAAATGAATCCACATTTCGCGTGGTCATCTCATCACGCCTAGACGGATGGACCAATTTTGGTCATTCTTATTTTGTGGAGAAAAACAATAATTTAATTTCATGCGATACAAACAAGATTTGATAGAAGACAAAATAAAACTACATACCTAGATATCTAGTAGGTAGCTATGAATTTCTTGACGCAATCTCAGGATTTACCAATCGGATTTCAAAATTAGGTACCTATTCGATCGAATCTTCCATTCCTTTAGGTAATAACGCTAAGCTAGCTGTGCCAATAAGAGTTGAAAACTCCTAGGAACTGCCAGTTCAATAAAATTAATAAATTTTCCTGGACAAGCTACACAAATTGAATCTAACCCCAAAGTAAGCAAATTATATGCTTGTGTTATGGGTGTTAGTCAACGATGCTTATACGTAGAAAATACTTAAATAGATACCAGAATAAATATAATAAACACCTAGACCCGGTAATGCAGACATCAAAATGTGTTTGTAAAACACACAAGTGTCTGCCCCCGTCAGGAATGGAACCCGAGCCTCGCCATTGGTTAGTGTGGTAAGACGTGTACGATAGCCACTTGACCAACTAGGTGGTCAGTAATGAAAGTATGATATACTTAAAAATAAATCATTTTGAAAATTTTTAATGTTCGAGAAAAGAGTCTATAATAAATTATAATGCATTAAAACAATATTTAATGTAAAAGTATTTTTTTTCAGTAAACAGTTCCTTTTATCTTATTTTAATTGAAATTCCACTTAACAACATCCTGCCTGTAAGCTGTTGATTACTTAATTGTTAAGTTATAAATACGTGTCACTAATGGTAGAGATGTCAAAAGATATTATTTAGTAATAAGATAAAACCAAATCTGAGAAGTTAATTGAATAAAATTACATGTAGCGTTTAGAAACGCCAGCCGCAAAAACGTACATAATCGCAAAACAATGTAACTCTGGATGTTCCCACGTTGGAGGTGGCTTTGGAAAGCGATAATAATATCTGTGCATCGTGCTATAGCTATTACAATACAACTTTACATAACGTGTCTAGGCTTTGAGGATATACACAAAGGGCGTAAGAGACACGAATGCTCTTTAACATAAAAGCGAAATTAATTCAAATCAAAAGGCATAGAAAAAATTGGTAATTAGTAAAACGTTTATCTACACAGGCCTTACCATGGGTTTAAGTTTTTAGGAGATTGATTAGGTTTAAGAGTTAACTCGATAATGCTCTTGTAAATTGTGTCAGAGATTAGTATAATATTGTCTATGATTGTATGAAGGCTTTGAACAACGCCTCTACTGGCAACTAAGGGAACTAAATTTTCAGAACAAAAGCGCTATAGATTTCTTTAAGGCAATTACCGAACGTAGTCTGTAGAACTTATGGTAAAGGCAAAGTACCTACACAGACAGAAAAAAAAACAACTTTCAGAGAAACAGCGCGTTAAGGTTGAATTTAACACGTTAAACTGGTGCAAATAAAGATTTACATTTTCTGTCTGTTGTCATTTTTGTTTCATAGGGTTTCTAACAAAGTTTCTACCAAGGTTACCTTTGTTAGGTTTGTAAACAGCCGTCTGATGAAGGGATTTATTTGTACCAAATTTTGTGTAGCCATGGCCAGCATTTAGGATACTATTCATTTAGGGAAAATCTTTAGTTCTTTTCACTAGCCACAAAGTGTCTTCAATGTGTGTAAGAAGACGTGGGCAACTGCTAATAATAAATAATTCTAACAATATTAATTAAATAAATAGTATCTTATTACTGGACCGAATAATGAGATGCGGTCAACGGTAAATAGACCATGAAATTGGTCAAGGCGTACTAAATACCGAGAAAAGGAAGCGGTTACATCATGTTACATAATTGTAAAATATTGTAATTTAAATAGCTGCTTTTATTAAACGTACCGAGTGGCATAGCAATTGGTAAGTTTAATCTGCAATAGACTCTCTGCATACTCCTTAAGGGACTTGGCGTGAAGATAAGTAAAATAAGCTGTACCTACCCAACGACGTATTTTCAAGCCGAATACTGCGACTGACCAGTAAAATATAATGTCTAACATCTCTAATTCATAGACGAACGAAAGTATGAAACTTAGCGATTATAGCTCTGTTTTTTTTAAAAAAATTTAACGTTAAAATTACAATTTTGAAACTTTTTTTAAGTACGTGGGAAATGAATTTTGTAAGAAACAATGAGCCCAACATGCCCAACATGCCCAACATGCCCAACCACATCCGACCGATCCGAATTATATATTGTTTTCTTTATATCCGTTTTTTTTATAAATTGTTAGCTTTAAGTTCCAAATTAAAGCTAACAATTTTAACAGGAATAACATGTTTATTAATATTATGTCTCACCTCTGGAAAAGGTGCTTCACCTATTTTTTTAAATACATTCAATGTACAGAATTCACTCTTCGACAGATTTATTATAACTACGAATATAGGTAGATAGGTTTATTTTCTTTTAGATTTCTTGATGACCCTAAATAAAACAGATAAACGTAAAAACTAGAACAAAATGTGCGTATAAAAGGATAGTGGTTTAGACATAGAACAAAACACTAAATAAAATGTATTTATAATGTTAATTTTCTATTTCAGATAATATGGTGTGGAGTCGCTCTGCTAGTGCTTGTGCAAGATGGTGTCCACGGCCACGGCAGACTGATAGAACCACCATCTCGGGCTTCAGCTTGGCGGTACGGCTTCGACACACCACACAACTACAATGACCATGAGCTTTACTGTGGAGGTTTTACGCGTCAATGGAACAAAAATGGTGGGAAATGTGGCGTTTGTGGTGACGCCTGGGACTCAACTTTGCCTCGAGCACACGAGGTAGGAGGGAGATTCTACACTGGTGTCATCGTTCGACGTTACGCACCCAAAGACGTGATCACTATTAAGGTACAACTCACCGCCAGCCACATGGGCTTCTTCGAGTTTAGAATTTGTGATGAACCTACAACTACAGATCAAGAATGTATGGACAAACACGTTCTGAAATTAAGTGGGAAAGAAAGTACTAAGTATTATCCGAAAGACGGAAATAAGATATATGAAATGAAATACCAATTGCCTGAAGGTTTAAACTGTAGCCATTGTGTTCTACAATGGAAGTACATCGCTGGAAATAATTGGGGCAACTGTCCTAATGGGACTGGAGCGGTCGGCTGCGGCCCTCAAGAAGAATTCCGAGCTTGTGCTGACATTGCTATAGGAGAAGGTTACGCCACTACAAGAAGACCAATACCTCCTTACGTGCCAATCAACAGAAAACCAACAACGTCTACACCAGAAGAGTCTTCTGGAAGCTCCGTTTACAGTTTCTTGGTTGCAATCATTACTTTGTTCTTGGTACTTCTTGTACTTGCTGGCATTTACTTGTACTATTATCGTGGTGGTATGAGAATAAAGAACTTCCTGAAATCGAAGGTACCTTCAGCGCCGGTGCCTCCCCCTAGACACAAGAAATTGTCTTTATCGAGGGAGAACCCACCTGAAATATCTGCACCCAAACTCATCACAGAATCCGGGTTCGAAACAGTAGATTTAAGAGTACAGTAATAACTTCTGATCCCAATTCAGCTGACCACTGCCTTTAAAGTGATAAATTAAAAATGTGTGTGATTGAACAGTTAAAGTGAAATCCAGTTTTCTTTTTAGAAATACTTTGACCACCGTTGTGTTACTTGAACTAGGGAAATCTCACCAAATAAAAGATTAGGCAAGGATGACAGCAGAGACCCATTGAACGGGTTTTTTTCCTTTCATTTCAGTCGGTGACTACATCGGTGAATGAGGGTCATTTCTCAACGTTAAACATTGACTCCAACCCTTCACCTTTTCGTGATCGTATGTTTTGCCTTTTTAGGGGCGCTCTTATAGGGATATATTCTTAAGAAACAATGTTTATCCTTTACTAATCTTTTAAAATAGCAAGTTTTGAGAATGATTTCCGTCATATTAGAGTATGAAATACCATCTACAAACTTTAAAGATTTTCAAATGTATTTAGAGAATGTAAAATATGTACTGAAATACCGTAAAATTATTTATTATTTTTTGAACTAAAATTCAATTACAAAAAACAATGCAGAGAGTGTGTTATAGGTTAAGTTATTTTTAAGAAACTTTGTAAATTATACTATTGTTAATGTTATAAATTAAATAATTTAATAAGTCTCTGTTTTTTATTTTCAAGCGTTTTTGTGAAGATACCACATTTTTAAACATCGAACTAGTTTAAAAATTGGTGAGACTTACGACGTACTTACGACGTGAGATTATTTAAATACTGTGAAATTGGTAAAAATCGTAAGTAAGCTGTAGTAAACTAAAAAAAAATAATGTTATTTCCTCTAAATACCCGACAAAATTGTATTTTCTTGGGACATCTATCAGCATTAACTTCAGACTCTGGGACGGGTATCTTTACCAACCTCGGGAAGTTCACTCTTCCAAATTAAGGACCTTACCTAATCTAAATTAAAAACATGCATTTCATCTAGATTATATTGAAAAAGGAAAAATTTCGGAATGTGTATCTACGGCCGATATTAATAACATGTATCGGTCAATATTAATAAGCTAGCTACAGATAATAATAGGCCTTCTAAAGCTTTGTTGCTATTTATTTTTAAGTTATTTTTGTTAATCGTTAAAAAATGAGAGTGGTTGCCTTGTAACTGATATAAAGTAGTATCTCTTATTGAAGTGAAACTTTTTTATCGGGGTTGGAAAAAAATGTAATGTAACATTTTTTCGTTACGCGTCACATTTTTCCGTTACGCGCCATCTTTATCCCTACCACGCGTGATTCGAAGTATACTTTCTCCAGCGGAGTAGGGATTGGCAATAAACTTTATTTAACCAATTTCCGTAAAGTTGCATATAGTCAATTATTTTTTGAAAAATAACGTCATAAAGAAGTTTCACTTCTTCACTTCTTACGAGTGTACGCTAGTACACGCACACATTTTTTTAGATAGGTTATTAATATTGGCTGTATAACGATGTAGATAGGCTATCTAGAGTTTTGTTGCTAAGATATTTTTGTCAAATACCGAGAGACGAAAGAATGCAAGTTCAAATCCAGTCTGAGCTAAAAAATTGGAGCCAATAGCAATTTGTACAAAAAAAAAATATTGTTTTTTCTATTTTTTTAAATCAACGATGATTACTGTTTTTTCCTCTTACTAACTTACACTATTTTTTTTAAATATTGGCATGGTTTGGACCATAAATTTAGGATGTAATAGATAAACAAAGTGAATTAAAAAACGAGACCAAAAAATATATGCCTGCGTGTGAGTAAATTGCTTATGTATAAGTTAAAAAAAGGGTTGTCAAAAGACCAAACACGTTATTGATATCGATAAATTAACAAATTATAAGTAAATTAGCGTATTTTCTTTACGCTCATCTATTATGATATAAACAACAGTACATTTTATGTTGTATAACTATTAATATATTGCATTCGTGAATTATTAGCTTTATGTATCACTACCATAGTGACTAATAGATGGTAGATTCCTACGTGACGTCCGTATTTTCATGGTCACCATCTTGTCTTCGTCGGCCGAAACAGCAATACCATTCATTATCATGTTCGGGTTAGAACGTAAGATAGCTGTTAAAATGATTTAAGTGGCATTATTATCCTGCCAAATAGATAGGAAAGTGTAAGTTTTTATATGACTTGAGACAGCAATCAAGCATACGACAGTCTTAATGGTTAGGGAAAATCGTAGATAATTGACATCATACATCTTATGGGTGCATCACTGTCCTGTGGCTAGAAAGTTTTGCGTATTGTGCTAGTCTAGCATCCAAAGCTTTACATGGGTACACCGGCTTGAAAAGATAAGTAGGTGGATTCCTACCCAGACTAGTGGCTACACATCACTTTACCACCAGTGACCTTGTTGGTAATGATGTAATGTAAACTATGTAATTTAATGTAAACTATACTCGTCTTTGAAAGCTACTTTATAGGGAGACCGTCGTCTATGATTTTACGACACCAGACCAACATGGGGAAAACAAATTAATAGGCAATGGTTATCGCTTTCTATCAAAAGCTAATTGTTTAGTTGCTATTTTATGATATAAAAAAAACTAGGATAGGAAATAAGACTTAGTGTAAAAGTAAATAAGTTACATTAAAAAATATAGTTTCATATTTATTGTCCTCTGAATATAATGGTCTTGTTTACTTGCATCCTTAAAGTTAGTCGAGTACACTTCAACAACCTGCTTTCGTGCTTTTAATTCGTTTAAAAATGACCACATGTGAGTGATACAGAGAATAATTTATTAAACATAAGTAGAATATTGAAAAATTAATAGAACTCGTATGTGCGTTAAAGGCACTGGACGAAAGTAACGAAAACGCGTATTTGCGTTGGTGCCAGTGAATGCGTTAATGATTAAACTTAATATCCAGTATTCAGTAAAAGTCTTAAGCATAAATGTATTTTACGAAACCTAAGTTGTTTAAACAGCCAATGTTGAAATCTCTGACTAAAAAGTATATTTTATATTCCTAGGTGACATACATTCATCGATATTTATTACGTCACCGCTCTGTCAAGCCCTAGCGTAAACAAACAATTTATTATTTTACATAAAATTTGTGCTTATTCCGTTTAAGGGCACAAAATACCCTCATATATAATCTAATGCAAGTAAATTTTGTTGTAAAAACCCTTTTCTGAGCAGTTTAATAGCAAAAAAACTAACATAACACAGTTCCAAATATTCCCATGTCTAAGTTGTATTTACCTATGAAATGTGTATTTATTAAAATTGTAACATTTTGTAACGTCACAAGACACGACACCATAATTTCCTTTATATTTTCTTCTATTTAGATAGTAAGATTATGACATTAATTCACAAAATTCACAGCGACCCACTATGACAGGAATACTATGAACTCTTGCTCGCGGAAATATTGTCACATAGGTACCTGACACTCTCTCGCTTTTCCTCTAAGGCAATTTGTATCTGATAAGGACTTCTCACTCCCACGCTTTGTTGATCTTGTACATTCTACATCTATGGTTTGGACACATCAAATTCCAAAAGCCAGTTTAAGATGTCCTAGGGAGGTTTGCAGGAATTGTGACACTAGGCACTTAGATTTTTTTAATTAGGTGTACCTATCTGTTGAAAGAAATGTTTTGTTTAAATAGTTGATAATGTAATCTACAGATAGTTTTTTTTATTATATTATAGGAAGTCAAACAAGCAGACGGATTTCCTGATGGTAAGAAATTCACGCCGCCTAGAGACACCAAAGGTGGTAATGATGCGTTGTTAACCTAAGGTCGGGATGTTAGGCCTCGAGCAAAAGTCAAAAACTTCGAACTTCGTGTTCCGGTATGAATATGGCGGCAGGAATAGGTAAAGCGGTGGTACCAATCCGGACGAGTCGCTGCGAAACTCTACCACCTAGTCAGATATCACGGTGTTAGTGATAGTGAGCCTATGCTCGCCTTTTACGAGCTGCCTGGCAGGAAGGCAGATGGTCTATTCTACAAAGGAGCCCGGACCAACACGGGGGATTTATAGAAAGTTATCTGTTATCGACACAATTTTTTGTGATTGGACTCTACTAAGGATGATGAAGATGCAACCATGTGCTTAGGATATACAAATCTAAAGTCTATGCTCGCCTTTTACGAGCTGCTTCGCTATGAAGGCAGATGGTCTATTCTATAAAGGAGCCCGGACTAACACGGGGGTATTAAAACAGTCGGAAATACGAAATAATTTATTTGGGGATTAATATGAAAGTATGGGTAAATTGGCCGACTTCTATCAAGTATTGAAGTTTTTGTACTTTTTTCTATTAAAAAATGTAGCATATGCTATTCAGTGATAATGCAGTATTCTAATGGTGAAAAAAAATTTACAAATCGGATCAGTAGCCTTTGAGGTTATTTCTTTGAGTTTAAAAACATCCAAAAATGCAAATCTTCCCATTTCAGTGTGAATTTTTCATAATACTTAAATCTACCGACTAAGCTTTTTAGTTCTATCATCGGCTTTACAACTTAAGCTAATCATTAATAAAGAAAAATTTAAAAAACTTTTTTTATCCTCCAAATTTCAAGTTGGTTCTGATTCTAAAGCTGTTACGTAGTGATATACACAGAACAACTAAGGTGATAATGGCTTGTTTATAACACTTCAACGTATAAATACATATTTTTGGAGGTTTTAAAAGTGACATCAGATACTTTTCTACTAACAAACGCAAGCGAAGTATTACATAAGTTTTATCGAGTAAACAGAAGTGAATGACATGACATTGCTCAATCTTACAGCCGCACTCAGAGTCGTAAATTACCTTTTAATCAGGCATTAAGGGCTGCACTCAGGGACGTCAATTATTTTTTAACCAGTCATTAACAGCCGCTCTAAGAGATAACATTTTTTTATAATTTAAGGCTATACTACTAATTAATAATATCTATGTGTGGAGCAACTGTTTTTGCATTGGTTTGTAACTAGAGTTTTTAGATGTTTTCTAAAGACAATGTACCCATAGACAAAAATTATTTAGTTACATTTGAAAACGGCAACACTGTTATTGATATTGTTGCCTGTCACTGTCAAATTGACAATCCGTGCCCATAGACAATCTCAAAACAAACGTGCTGCTAAAATTGCAAAAAGAACTTACAAAAGTATTTTTTTACCTAAAAATACTTTTATAAATGAAAAATGGCGGTGCGGCCTCAGCGCATGCATGACGGTGGTATTGTGGAGCGTAGGCTACGTCCGATTTACGGTAATCTATATTTGAAACTTTTCTTAGGTAATTCTTCATCTTCAACCGCAGTAATTTCATTCTTTGGCTTCAGATTGGCTCGATAATGGGAACAATAAGAAGGGTTTGCAAGAGGCCGAGAAGGTTCTGAAGAAGAGTCCTTCATTGCAGGCTGCCCGAGCTTTAAAAGCTCTTGCGTTGTTTAGGTTAGGAAAGACAGCCGAGGCTCATTCTGTGCTAGACGCTTTAGCGGAAGAGAAACCTAGTGATGATACTACATTGCAGGCGATGACTATCACGTATAGGGAGTCTCAGCAATGTAAGTATTACAAATAATTTCTTATCTTGAGCTTTAAAGTAGTCATTAAGAAGAAGGAAATTTAAATTAATACAGTGCCTATCGCTTTCTCATTGTTATGTTATGTATAGCTTGAATATTAAGTATATAAACTCTGATTTGAATTATGGTTATCATCTTTAACTATACAATGTTATAAAAGTGTCAAGTACTATTGATTAGCATACAGCAAGCCATACAATTACATAAACATGAAGCTGTTTTATGTAAGAACTAGTTGTTACTAATATAAATTAATTTTGAAGAGGTTGCAATATAAAGTTCAAAATAAATATATGTATTGTTAAAAAAAATTGATAGTTTTTTATTTATTAGAATTGTACTATGTTTATTTATTAACTTGTATGCACAAAAATTTTACAAATTATGAAGAATACTTACAGTCAAGCAGTATGCTAAATAACAATTAGAAATAGTTATATGCATGTACTTAATATCTGCACCCCATATTTCTTCTAAATAGTAAATAATCATTCTGATTTTTAGGTATCTATTAAATTATTAATTTTTCAAATTAATCCTTAAATTTAATGACATTACAAAAATAAATAATTTGTGAAATTAATAATAGGTTTTAGAATTTGTTTTTAACAGTTGGTTAATTAGATATCAGCTGTTTTCTGCTATTTGATCAGATATTTCCTAATTTACATTTTTTTTTTCTTCAAAAAGGTTTATTTAGCTTTTATCACTGATGGTGGTATCAAACATTTATGTTAGTTTAAAAAATAATATTAGTCTGTCTTTTCTAAGCAACAATTTAACACAACTTCTTTGAATCCATTTGTATTTTTTAATTATTTTTTTTATGATATAGGAAGGCAAAGAAGCAGATGGATTTCCTGATGGTAAGAAATTCACGCTGCCTAGAGACACCAAAGATGGTAATGGTGCGCTGCCAACCTGAGGTCAGGATGTTAGGCCTCGAGCAAAAGTAAGTTTACCGGCTACCTTACCCTCTGAACCGGAACACGTCGTGACGTTTTGGCGGCAGGAATAGGTACGGCAGTGGTACCAATCCGGGAGAGTCGCTGCGAAACTCTACATTCATTCATTTCAGCATCTATTTAAGTATATCTATGTATGATTATGTTTGACTAGCTCCCATAATAGCATATAATAATATGCTAACTTTCAAGTTAAATTTATTTTGATGTAAATTATTCAGGGAGTATTTATTTAATTATCTTTTATTTACGTTTTAGTACATAAAGTATGTGCGTTATATGAGGCTGCTGTTAAAGCTGAACCAACAAGTGAAGAACTACATTCACATTTATTCATGTCCTATGTTCGAATTGGTGATCATCGAGCACAACAAAGAGCTGCTATGGCATTGTATAAATTTGCCCCTAAGAATCCATACTATTTTTGGGCTGTGATGAGTATAGTTTTGCAGGTAAGTTCTACATGACTTAAATTTAAACTGTTTGTATAAACTTGCTATCAAAAGAAGTTGTATTTTTTTGAAACATTAATAAAAATCTAAATTATAATCTTTACACCCTAAAGGCTACCTTGTTTTCACTAAAACACTAAAATTAGAAATGTTCCCTAACCTGTCCAATAATGTAGTTAAAAACCATCTAAATTATGTCTGCTTTCAACCAAGAAAATCTGTATTGAAATCGATTAATCTGTTAAAGAATTGAGACAAAGAGATACATACAAAGATAGATTAAAATTCTAGCACTCCTAATTTATGTTGGGGGTAAAAAATATTGTACTAACTAAGCTGTGTAGTTTACAGTACAATACACAAAGTAAGGTGCAATAATTATAATGAAGTGCTAATCTACAAATAAGTAATAAGTAGTCGAATGCCTGGTGCTAATTTTAAATTATAATTTTTTTAGGCAAAATCTGCTGAGGATCCAACAAAACGAGGTATTCTCCTTACTTTAGCACAACGAATGGTAGACAACTTTATATCGGAAAACAAAATGGAGGCAGAACAAGAAGCCTGTTTGTATATAATGATATTAGAATTGCAAGAAAAATGGGAGGATATTCTTAAATTTATTGAGAGTCCACTTTATGCGCAACTTGTTCCAGGATCCACAGCTCAGGCTAGTTTGCCATATTTAAAAAAATTAGGCCAATGGAGACGAATGAATTTACTTTGTAAGGAACTATTATGGGATAATCAAGATCGTTGGGATTACTATTTACCTTATTTTGATTCTGTTTTTGAACTCATGAAAGATAGAGAAAACAATGAAGACATGGTTGATAACACTGCTGAAAAGTGCCATGAGTTCATTTGTCAATTAGTCGAAAGTATGTCTTCTAAAAGGACTCTACGTGGGCCTTATTTAGCTAGGTTAGAACTGTGGAAACGGTTGTCGGTGGAAGGAGATCCCACTGCACTCCTAGGTAGTAGTGTTGCTCTTTGTGTTCAGTATTTAAGAGTGTTTGCAAGCAAACCATGTGCAGTGCCAGATTTAAAACCATACATTACAATGATACCACAAAGTGAGAGAGAAGAACATTGTAGAGACTTTTTGACATGTTTGGGTTTTGATGAAAATAGTGAACCTGATAATGTAAGTATTCCAAAATTCGTTACAATATGCTTTGTACCTTTCAAATAATGAGAATACTTATTTTTAAACATTTTAAATATCAATGTGTTTAAACAAAGTTTAATAGGTACAATAAATTTTATTTTAAAATCTTCCTCCAAAAGTTGATCTATGTAAAAATGAGCCTGCTCATCTGCTACTTTTCTGTAAACAGTTTTTCATAGTTTTAATAAAATAGAATATATGCAAATTTTGTGAAATAAAACCTTTCTAATTCAGGGCTAAAATTATAATATTTATTGTAAATAAACAGCAAGAATTTTAGGATAAATATAACTTTAAAAAAAGTTATGTTTTTTTGTAGCTCAATCTTTCAAAGAAATCAATTAAGAGTACACTTTGAATTGCGTGCCTACCAGCTAATGACCCCAAATTCGTAAGATGTCAAATCCATGAATAATTTATATTTAAACTATGTGAACATTAAAATGAATGTCATTTCGTAATTATTGGTAATGAGGAAAAAAAAGACCGTTGAGGAGTGATTTATCAACAAAATTATTTGTATAATTGTATTAGTTGTCCTCAAAACGTTTAACATCAGCGAATTGTTACATTGTTGATGGACTTAATTCAGTCCTTGCTTGAAATGTCTGGTATTAGCAGGTGAAACCGATTGAATTTTGATCACATTTAGAAAATGATTAGTAATCAAATTACTTGAATTGTCTCTTGCCCAAAGTCGCAAATTATGTAAAAAAAATATCGTCTCGCCCATAAACCCATAGACGTAGGCAGAGGCACAACTAGGCACCCTAGAGTAACTAAAGACACTAAGTCCAACAAAGTTATAGGTGGCAAACCTATTACAAATCGGGAACACATCCAATTCCAGTCAACATTATCTCTATTAGAAAACTGAAATTCCACAATTTTCTATTTTTTTTGTTGTCTGACCTTTTCTATTCCGGGACCTCAAGCAGTCAAGTCCGACGCCGGACCACTGGACCACGGAGTTATTATTGACATAAAAATAAAACTAATAAACATCCAGACCCATAATTTCAGACATCTATGGTTATGTAGTCAGACATGGATCCCTTTTTTTATTTGTTTTCGGCGGCATTAGGGATCTATATAAAAAAATTAACAACTTTTAGCCAGAGGACATCCAACGTCATATATCATGTATATCAGCTTGGAGACTGACATCTCCCGTGGGGACCGCAGAAGATAATCTGAACATAGCCTCTCTTCTGCGTCAGCACTACTTAAGATGTGTCAAGCAAAAGCTCATAACGGCAACACCTACTGAGTTTTGTGCTGCAGATGGCTATGGGGTTTTAGCAGCACATCATTATTTCTATGCTGGTAAGTCTCACGGTTGCAGACTATTTTACGAATTATTTATACATCTTTGGAGATTATTTTGTTTGGCATATAACCACATTTTACATACTTACTACATTTTTAGTTTGTCTGTCTGTTAGTTTCGCCTAATCTCTAAAATAGCTAGACCGATGTTGATAAGACTTCACTGGCAAGTAGCTGATGTAATGAGGAGCAACTTAGGCTACTTTTGTTTTAAAAAGTTTTGAAATAAACGAAACACCGGTTTTGTTAAATTTTCACAGATAATTAAATAGGATTTCCTAAAAATGTTTTGCTTAAGTGCTTAATGTCATCGGTTGACTAGGATAAAAACTATTAAGTGATGTCCTCGGGCATGGCCACGCCGTGATTTCATTATCACATTTTATTTTTATTTAATTTGTCGTACTTAATTTGTGTGTATTTGAAATTGTCGCTTTTTATGTCATATTCTGTTTCGCGCAGAAAGCGAGTGATTTAAGCTGAGGGTTTAGACTAGTCTAATATGATGGTGGTTGTGACAGCGACGCAGCAGCAGGCCGCAGCTCCGATTGTGGAGGCGCTGTGCCTCCTAGAGCTCGTGTTGCATCACTCGCCCGCCAACTTCCATGCCAAACTGCTGCTCGTCAATCTGTACCATGTTCTGGGTAAGGGTACTATAACAACTCGCCTTATTTTTTTGTTAGATAGAGATGTTTCTAGAATATGTAGTGTTTAATAAAACACAAAAAAACTACTTATTAGTAAAAACGTGTCATTTTATGATTTTAAACAAATCGTTGTGTGTGTTACTTTAATGTCTTGATAAGCGGAAAATACAAGAAGCCATTCTTGTATTTTCCGCTAAACCAGGTAATCTACATTTTTAAGTAACATTTATATACCAATTTCAGTTCTTATAAAAAGTGCGATATTGAAGAAATATAAATAAATATCCCTGAACAAATTACCAAAGTAAGCAAATTATATGCTTGTATTATGGGTCTTACGATATTAATTCATAGAAATACTTATATAGGAAAACCATCCCAGTATAAATTTAACGAACACCAGACCCAGAAATACAGACTAGACTTCTGTTTAAACATTATTGTCGGATTAATAAACATGGACTTAGTACTCCAAGGTTCAAGATGGTATCATGATATTTATTACATTGTGATACAGGCTTAGAACTTAACTTTATGCCTGCCATAGTCTTTGTTTACTATCAAGATACTTAGAATAGATCAAGTCATCAAAATTTTGTTAAGAAACGAAGAATTAGATGTTTGTGTTTAATCTGATTAACCTTACTTAAACACATTTAAACTTATTGCTATTTTCCTTTAACGAATTTTTAGATGGTATTCTTAGTTATGTCAAATGGACACGGTTTTTAATGGACGTTTCAAGGATAATTTAAACGCCTGCATTGCCAAAATTTTGCATTTTATCTAATTTGACAGCTTATTATTATTAAACTCATAAGAATTGGAATATATTTTCTAATGTCAAATCATTATAGACTGAGAGCCTCCGACACCCACACCTTCGTTATTTTATAAAACCTGAAAATATTTCTAAGCACATCCTCAACATAGGTAAGTACGATCATGGATGAAATTCGGGTGGGGGCTATTTCGGCAGGGAACAGTTAACAAAAGTGTGTAAAATAGGACCTTGAATTCGTTAAAGTATAAAGCTTAGTTTTTCGATATTTTCTATGAAATGATATTAAAAGTGACGTTATCCCATTGCCAGTTACTAGGTACGGTTGCTACCCTCTGCTAAAGTTCCCTAAAGTTCAATAAATTATAATAATACTTTCGTCATAATATAACGAGTTCGAGGTACAATTTTATACATCTTTGTTATCTGTTAGCTGCCGAACCCCCTGTAACCCCCACCTGTGTTTCATAGTCCCTGTTCGTTCTTAACTGTGTTGGGGAATTACGTATAAAACTTTCAGGTTTTAAAAAATAAGGAAGGTCTGGGCGTATCGGACTTGTGGTCTAATATGTACTATGGTATAATAGTCGAATTCGTCAAGTGACTGTTACTGTTGACACAGGTAACGCGGTGTGCGCCGAGTCGGCGTATATGCGGTTGGAGTTGAAACACGTGCAACTAGTGTCGCTCGGCTGGCTGCACGCCGCTCGGCTGCCGGCGGCGCTGGCGGGTGCGCGCGCGCTGCGGCTGCTGGCCGACACCTGCGCCTTCCGCCGACACCACGCCATGGATGTGAGTACACACATACACACGACCATATTGTGTGTGAACAAGCACGTACATCCTTACCTACTCCCTACTGACTACTCTATCACACACACGTAATGTACTCGCGTACGTACGCTCGCACGCACACATGTACGCACACACGTACGCATTCGTATGTTACGTTGAACTGAAGCACGTGCAGAATAAGAAAAAATATTGATAAAAGAACTAACACAACAACAATAAAACACAACAGAGCTAATTCTATTGGTTAACACCTTACATGTATATCACTCTATCCACATCATGCACGCATGCACTTGTGTGTGCTTTATACACCCTAAGCTCAGATTATGTAATAATGTGAACGTACAGAAAGAAAATCTACTATTTTACTAAATTCAAGCATAAAATTAAAACGACTGTTAAGCGAATGCCCTTCTTTAAGTCACTTTAAAATTATTAATACCTACCGTTAGTTTTTAATAACTTATCTTGAGAGGTTGTGAGCTGTCACAAAATTGTGAATTTTTTTTATGATATTGGAAGGCAAACAAGCAGATGGATTTCCTGATAGTAAGAAATTCACGCCGCCTCGAAAAACCAAAAGTGGTAATGGTGCGTTGCCAACCTGAGTCCAGAATGTTAGGCCTTAAGCAAAATTAAGTTTACTGGCTACCTCATTCTCCGAACCCAAACCGGAACACGTCAACATCACGGCAGGAATAGGTAAGGCGGTGGTACCAATCCGGGCGAGTCGCTGCAAAACTCTACCACTTACTAAGATATCACGGTGTTAGTGGCGGTAAGGCTATGCTCGCCTTTTACGAACTGCCTGGCAGAAAAGCATGTGGTCTATTATGCAAAGGAGCCAGGATTAACACTGGAAAAAACCGATTTTTTCAATTATTCAAATTGAAATCGAGCGTCGTGGATAATTAGAGTTATGTAATATAACATTATATCTGGTTAACGTCTTCTTACGTATATTTTTTATTACCAATTTTTTTCACAGTCTTGTATTTCGACCTGAGATAATCCATACAAAATTAAATAAATTGCACCTATTAGAATTTTCTTTTCATAATGAATCACAGCATAGAATATTCCATTATTTTTTTTTATCAAGTAAAGTTAAAAACAAAAAATGCAAATAACATTACTTGCCGATATATTGAATAAAAGGAACACACAAATACCAGAAATCCGTTAAGATACATTTAAATAACTTTGTATTTAATTTAGCTTCAAAGTTCAATACATGCATATGGTAATGTATTGCACATTATCCGTTACGCAATTCATGGTCGTAAATAATTAAGGCGGTTTAAAAGAATAATCACTTAGACCATATAAAGTTACTTGTGACGCGTCTATATAAAGTTGGAAGCATAATAACTAAACTCTCCACAGAGTAAGCCATTCTTTAATGGGCCAAAGTATATGGTTTTACAATAAACTGGCCGATTATATGAAAGACCTTCCAATTAATAAATTAAAAAAATGTGTTAAATGGATTCTTGCCGGATCTTCTTAGTGTGAGGCAGCGTTTTGATCCGCCGTAGGCCGCAGCGTGTCGGGTCGGGTGTCAAAGTGATCTAGGCTGATTGTTCCGCTGCGATGCACCCCGATGCGGTCATCAAAAGTTCGTGCTATCCATAAGAACACAATGCACGTGATGCGTCAGATGGCATATATTACTCTATACTAGCAACACGCCCATCTGGATTGACTGGAAGTTGTGGGATGGGAGCGCGTGTTGAGTATTATTATAGTATGTAGTATTACCGCCTCGTTGGTCGAGTGGCTAACGAACACGCCTAACTACATCGACATACGAGAGGCTCGGGTTCGATTCCCGACGGGGACTGGCATTTGTGTGATGTACATTTAGATGTCTGCATTTTTGGGGTCTGGGTGTTTATCAATACATATTATAAAACAAAGTCCCCCGCCGCGTCCGCCTGTCTGTTCGCGATTTACTTGAAAAGTACTGAATGGATTTTCATTCAGTTTTCAACAATAGAGAGAACAATTCTTGAGAGAGGTTTTAGTGTATAGTAAGTTTATGTTTTGTACAAACCAACGATATTAGTTCAATATGTCGGCAAAAAATAAGCCGATCGGGAGCTTTCCTCGAAAACGCTGCCAAAACATTTTGAGTTTTAACAAAACAATGTATGGTGGGATTTTTCCTCTTCGATAGATCTCAAAAAAAGTAAGCGGTGGTATATTTCTATCTTTAAAGAATAACCCACAATAACCGTTTTTTGCGTTTACTTAAAACAGTAAAATGAAGGGTTACTTTAGAACATATTTTTAACAATACAATATTAACCCTTAATCAAATAAATCTGTTAGACACGTTATGCTTGTAATTTAGATCAAAATTGCTCTTTACACTATCAGAAAAAAATTAACAACTAATGAGTTAAAAGTTAAAATCTCCGGGCGCAAAATCAAATATCGTTGAAGCGTAGCAAAGTCATGCGCTCTTACTGCATTCCCTCCTTAGCTTAACTTGAATAACCGAAGCGAAGTGAGGGCGGGCAGCTAGTTAAATATATTCTGGTATCTATTTAATTATTAGAATCGTTTTATTTAAAATCGTTGACTAGCACACATAACTTAATTACATAAGCACATAATTTGCTTATTTTGGGGTTATTCAATTCGTATGACTTGTCCAGGGATATTTATTTATTTGTCTGACCATATCCATTTTATGGAATTGATAAGTATTGACACGCGTTAAGTTTAGTGGGTCGCATGGTGTTTGAGTTATAAGTATGCCTCAGATTCTTGGGAAGGACAGGGCAGACTCCTTCGGCAGGGTCGTCATGTGAAATGTGTATTAGATTCGGAATAAAACCGACGACTCCTTGAATAACACTGGATTATAATTATTAATTACAGTTATTTATATAAATATATAATTAATTAGGTTACACGTCTATAGAGAAAATAACAATTAATGACATTACAATTTTTTTGTCTCTACAGCCAACTTCTTACAAACGAGTGTCAATCCCTACGTCTAACCTCCGTCGGAGGTTCGCTGGTTAAACATACATAAACTGCGGAGTTAACACTCTCCTGCTAAATGTAATCGTTTTGTAATAGAAATTTGTTTTTGTCGTAGAGCGTGGAGCATTTAACGTACGCATACAAGTACGGAACGTTCGAGAAGCTGGTGGAGCTGTGCGCGTGGGGCGAGCGGATGGAGGCGTGTGCGT
>NJDD01003661.1:4938-20239 GCA_002245505.1 Calephelis nemesis | reverse complement strand
GTCAATGTGCTAAAATCAGTCGCAAATATATTCCTTTAAAAGTAAGACGTGTTTCGTTTCGATCCTCTAAGGGCAATCGCTAATCAGAACCTTAGTGGCCTGAACAAGCAGAACTTTTAATGACTTTTTAAAATATCACGCATCTCTCTTTAGTTCAGCAACTCGCCCCTAGGTGGCATTGGTTGTTTCGGTGTTACTGCACATGCTTAATCCCCCTCTTCCCCCCACAATCTGGTGACTCATGCCTGCTTATGCAATATCTTTACCGCGGCAGTCTTCGAGTGCCACCGTCTTTTTTTCAGTCCTTTACGTTACTAGATCATTAAATTACATACATCGCCATTAGGAGGCTCTACTGTTTGTTTCTTAGCATAAATAAAAAATATCGACCAGTCATTGACTGTAAACAACCTTTTTTTTACCATACAAATCTTAACAATATGTTTTTAATTGGTTTCATGACAACCCATAGTGACAACCCTGACAGCGATCTGGCGGGAGTCGCTCACGTTCCGTATTTTATAAGTTGTAGGGTTGACATGCTTAAAATTTTTATCATAATAATTTAAATTGCAGTTATTTGAAATCCGTAACATTTAGATTAAAAAAAACCTTCTGCGGTGGATACTAGTTATAACTAAACTCATATAGAAAAATATTACCCGATCTTTCGATTAAACCTTGAACATTTATTATTTTTCTACGATGGCTTCAGTGTCAAAAGAGCTTCAATATGATATGAGATGTACAATAGAAAAAGGCTCACCTTTTGGGCTTTCTTGTTTCTCAGTATGTTTTGCTATGTTGTGTTTCTAAAAAGTATTAAATAAAATAAATCCTTCAATAAGATTAAAAAATATTATACGATGTTACTTTTAGTGCGGTGATAGGCATATTTTTTGAAAGAATTCACTTTATTAATTCATGAAAGTGAATTCTTATGATGATTGGATGCTTGTAAAACTTTAAACCCCAAAATTACAGAGACAATCGGGACCTTAACGCAATAGTAAATTGGGAACCTCCTCAGTGTCTTGAGCCAGATATTAAAGAGAGGACGTTTGATGAAGAAGTCTCCTATCTACGGCTCAAAGATGGTCTAGTCTCATGTATAGGTAAGGATATTATCTTTGTACATCATTTCTGAATTTGTTTAACCGACTTAAAAAGCGATTTTTTTCGTTATATACTCTCGATTACTGGATTATATCTATTTTTTACTCCCGAGGTTGTTATGAGTTTAACGTGTCTGTTTGTGTGCCTGTCTGTGGCATGTGTCTGAACCGATTTCGATGCGGATTCTTTGGTTTTCAGCTGACATGATTGTGATGGTTCTTAGCTATATTACATGTAGGTTTTGTCGGGGGTTATTGATTTATTTTTATTTTAGTGTTATCCATTAAGTTAAGAGGTAAGAAGGTTGAGTGTTAATCCATAAACTTTTATTTACAATCTATTATTTTATTTTCAATTATTTCCTCTACTCCGGAAGTTAGTATAATTTATTTATTTAATTTTTTATTGCACAAGAAGCCCAAAAAATGCACAAAAGTATCTTTTAGTGTTGAGCCATCTGAACATACTCATCGGCAGTTTCTGCTGACCTCTTTACTTTACCTCCACATGTCTGCAGCAGCAGCTGTCATATTAAATGTGGCTTTGGCATCTTTGAACAAATGCAATGTGTCAACTCTAAAAACAACCTTATTGATTGCATCATAAAGTCATGATAGCGTCATAAAGTCACAATAGAAAGTTTAATATCGAAAAAATATTGTTTTAACACTTTCCTGTGCAGTAGGGTTACTCTTGAAACTTGATCCATGCAATATTGGAAATTGAAATCGAGTATGTCAATTTAGGTACTCTTAAACATAATACAGGCCAATTATTAACATTTAGTTAATAGTAAACAATAAATTATTTTGTCGCACTCGTTGAATTCCTTTGTAACCAAATGTTAATAATCCGCTAGTACTGTGTTCAGAAGTACCTAAAATGATGTAAACGATTCCAATTTCCAGTTTGCATGATATCGATATGCAATAGTAACCCTACAATTTAAATAAATTTAAGTAAATAATAATAATAATAAATAAATATATCTTGATACACAAATTGAATCTAACACCAAATTATATGCTAGTGTTATGGGTGTTAGTCAACGATACTAATACATAAAAATACTTAAATAGATACCAGAATAAATTTAATAAACACCCAGACCCGGAAAATGGAAAAGCAGACATCTAAATGTTCATCACACAAATGCCTGCCCCATCGGGAATCGAACCCGAACCTCGCGGTTGGTCGGCATAGTTAGGCGTGTAGGATAGCCACTCAACCAACGAGGTGGTCTACAGGTCTTGATGTATATGGTATTATTTTTGGTTTCAGCTTTAAGTGTAGAATGTTCGGATAGCAGATGTACGAAGGATAAAAATAGTCAATGCGAAGAGTTGAGTTCCTGTATAGAGGCTTTCGGTAGCGCGATGGAGAAGTGTAGGGAGAAGTACAGCGGCACGCACCGGCTGTGTGCCGCCGCGCCGCTGCCTTCTAGGATTTATGGTAACTCATTTTTTGAAGTGAAAACTTCTTTAGGCGCGTTGAGCGTTTTGGTAGAGGGTGAAATCGTCGGTTCGCGTCACCGACATGCAATGATATAGTATATCTATAGCTATGGAGAGCCAGACTAGCGCACGCGCAGTAGCCTGTGTACACGTATACACTAATACATCGACTACATCTGACTGTATTATGTGCGCGTTGGACGCTTTTACAAATTTCATATAATTTTTGCATATAGTTTTAATTACTCTCAACTTAATAGTTCCGTTTTCACTTCTATCGGCAGTCCCACGACTGCTACTGTTTTTTTTTTATTATTTAATACTAGCCGACCCAGCGAATTTCGAATCGCTTGATATCAATAGCTACATTATGTATGGATTAAATCATTGTTTTCCCTCTCTCTGCAATTTTCCCGGTTTTTCTTTTCATAAAAACCTTTTCCTGTCTATATCTAACACAACAAAATTGGTTCTATCCGTTCAGGCGTTATGCAATGACTACGCGAAATGATACGCGATTCATTTTCATATAATACTACTAGCTGACCCGGCAGACGTTGTTCTCCAATTTTTTCTTATGTGATTTTAGTAAAAAAAGTGGGAGTGAGTCACCCTTATTACTTAGGGGTATGAAAAATAAATGTGGCCGATTCGCAGACCTAGTCAATATGCTCAAAAATTTCATGAGAATCGGTCAAGCCGTTTCGGAGGAGTATAATAACTGACATTGTGACACGACAATTTTATATAAAAGATTATCTATAATATAAAAATGAATTCCTCAGTGTGTTGGTAAGCGCATAACTTCCGAACTATTGAACCGATTTGGCTAATATTTTTTGGTTGTGTTAGTTATTGTCAGAAGAAGGTTCTTATGAGGAGAAAAATCGGGAAAATTGCAGGGAAAATGGGAAAAACAATACCTGCTTTATTTTCTCCCATACACACTGAACGGGAGGAACGAAGTTCGCCGGCACAGCTAGTTATTATGATAAAAATAACAATCATCATCATCATCATCAGCCGGAAGACGTCCACTGCTGGACATAGGCATCCCCCAAAGAACAATAGCATTTCATTTTCATTTCAAACTATATTTACCAATTTGATACATAAAAGTAACAGTTAAAAAAACATAATAGGTTTTCTATAATTAGAAATATTAGTGGAAGCATTAATGCATGCAATTCATGAATTAAAATTTTTTAATAAAATTTTTACTTTTGATTATGATATCTAGTTATTCAATATATAGATATTGGAACTTGATAACAATAATTATACTTTTATTTCAGACTATACTAGTTATGATGGCTTCACACATGGTTCTTTATATTTGTGCATCCTCTTTATTTGACAAACAAACTTTCATGTGTTGAGATTATATCATATATAGGGTTATTAGTAAGTCAAGCATAACCATTACAGGGGGCCGGCTTTGGTACATCAAAAGCAACTACTTTCGTTCTACAAGTTTTAGAAAATCACGGAAAAAAAATTTGGTTCTCCATACAAAAAGTTCATCGTCCTCTGACATAATATATGAAGAATCAAATTCTTTTTTCGCGATTTTCTGAAATTTGTAGAACAAAATTTTTTGCATTTGGTGTACTAAAGCCGCCCTAGAAATGTTATGCGCTTAGTAACCAGTAACTCTGTATATATAAAATAAAATCGTGCTAGTTATACTATTATATATATAGCTTAGATTTAGAATCAGGAGACGGACATAGGATACTTTTTATTCTGGTAGAAGCCGTGGAAACTAGAAAAAACATTTAAATTTTTTTCCATACAAACTAACTTTTTGTTACCCGTTTCCAGGTGTAGACAATTGAGTGGCCTATTTGGCCTCATTTTTAATATATTGGCAAATACAACAAACGTAAAATATCTACACGAATAGAATAGGCATATGCTACCATAAAAATTTGTTTATTAAAATTATACAAATTTTGTGTGATAAAAGACATCGAACAAGCAAGTGTCTCTTCTGATGATAAGAGACTATTGTCACCTTTATACACCATAGATGTTATTGCTAATAGTAGCTACCTTATTGTTCGGATCTATACAACAATAGCGAATGTTTGTATGTATGTTCCGTTTTCATTTCCCGATGAAATTTAAACGTATAGAAGGGGAGCCCAAGGGAAGATTTATGCAGTTACTCAAGCCCATCCGATTTTGATATGGTAGACATCTCAATGGTGTATCAAATCTATACATAGAGGTGCGCATTTAGAGTAACATATATTTTATTTGGTTTAAACATATTGTTGAGCACGTCAGATTAAAATATGGTGGTAGCTTTATTGAATGTATGCTTCAAAGGTTGCCATTTTGGAGTAGAAAAGTATAGCTGGTGTAAATCAAATGATTTGGTTCCCAGGTTTAGTAAAGTCTGAAATACCGTACGGGCAACTGTACACGCTGGTGTTCCGGCTGGTGCAAGCCGTAGGGGCGGGGCAGACGGCCGACTCCGCGACAGTGGCGCGCCGACTGTCCAACGAGCTGGTCGCCGGCCTGCTCGACGCTCGACCTGCACTCGCGCGGCTGGTCACCACCTCGTCCTGGGCCTTACGGGATTCCTTCGAGGGCTTCTCTAACTTCCTTGAAGTAAGTGACACAGTGTATTTTTTTTTCATAAATAGAAAAGCATACAAACAGACTGATTTTCTGATAATGGTATATCACCTATTAAGCATATACAAACCAATATTTGTAATATTAGAGGACTTTTTAAATGTCTTTAAATTTTACAATGTAAAATTAGTAAGCTATTTAAAGTTGACTTTAGTTTTTTATTATTCATTTAGTTTTTAATTAAGCGTTTGTCATACTATATAGCAGCCATTCCAATTAAGCGGAAGCTTATAAATATGTTATGTACATTAGTATTTTTATATGTGATAGGTCGTCGAACATGCGCACGAGTCTCCTGATGGTAAGAGACAACCGTGGCCTATAGCCACCATAGATGTTACAGGAGCGTCGCTGTACCACCGGCCACTCAACATTTATGCCCGGAACATGACCAAATCATTATGGCGGTAGGAATAAGACAGGTGGTGGACTGGTGGTTGCTGCACTGCTGCCACCAGTGATCTTCTTGGTACTTACATATCAGAAGAGTCGTTTGCTTGTTTCCTACCACAATTATCTATATTATAAAATATTTCACCCCGTGTTGGTCCGGGCTCCTTTGCAGAATAGACCATCTGCCTTCCTGTCAGGCAGCTCGTAAAAGGCGAGCATAGGTTTACCGTCACTAGCACCGTGACATCCTACTAGGTGGTAGAGTTTCGCAGCTACTTACCCGAATTGGTACCAACGCCTTACCTATTCCTGCCGCCATAACGTAAGTCGTATGCCGGTTTGGAGGGTAAGGTAGCCAGTAAACTTACTTTTGCTCGAGGCCTAACATCCCGGCCTCAGTTTGGCAACGCACCATTACCACCTTTGGCGTCTCTAGGCGGCGTGAATTTCTTACCATCAGGAAATCCGTCTGTTTGTTTGCCTTCCAATATCATAAAAAAATATTTCTTTAACAGTTTATTGGTGTCATCAGCTACATCCTCGGAGTGTGCAGGGAAGTAACGAATCCAATCACTACAAAAAAATCTAAAAAGAAAGCGAATCAATCACCAGATCAAATAGAAACTTCCGAGCTGATGAACAAACTAAACGATGCGGTGCAAGACCTAATCGTCTATTTAGAGGATATATTTGAAAAATGGCCGGATTACGACTACCAGTCGACTCTGCAAGAGGAATTAGACAAATTAGACATAGACTACACGTGCTCGGTCCCACAGAAGTTAAAAAGCGGCCTGCAAGAAGTGTTAACGGATGTTAAGAACATTTTAACTAGAAAAGCAAAATATTTAAAGACTTTACAATGAGGTGTACTTGTTGGTAGCGGATTAGTCATTTTAATACATATCCTGTAAATACGCAGCTAGGTTTAATTTTGTTATGGATAAGAGAAAATATTGCTTCTGTAGTTTTTTTTTACTCTGTGCTCGACAATGCTTCAGACACATCTTGAATATGCATTTACGAATATATGCATTGAACAAATATTTCCTGTTATCTTTTCACAAACTTTCAACATTCAATTTCCTATGACCTGTTGTTCTACACATTTTTTAATATTCTCATGTATTATGATATTTGCAACAATATAATAATAATATCTTTATTTTACACAAAACGTTATCACAAACATGAACATAAAGATAATACAGTACAATGGGCGAGCTTATCTCCAGCAACAGAGATTTCTACCAGCTGACCCGTAAAAAAGAAAAAAAAAACCGAAACAAACATAAACGTAGCCAAGTGTAGATACACGATTTGTTGACTATGAAATACTTAAAAATAATAATAAATATATATAACAAAATATGTAAATATATACATAACAACCTAACAACCTAATAAATACTATTGATACAAGTCAATTTTTAATTCAAGGAAATCTATAACCGCTATAATAGATTCGCCGTAAAATAGTCGTTTTATACTTGCTCGCAACAGATATAAAATATTTATAACTTTTAGTCCTATATAACAGTTGTAGTAAAAAATGCTTTCAAATGTTAAACATTATTTGTTTTCCTCAAATTTATATTCCATCATACATAAAATCGCTGCTTCTATAGTCCGGTTAACCCGTCTAGCGATTTTACCTATAAAATGAAAAAATTCGCGGTAGTGATCCATGTCTAGAAGCCTGCGTTTTTTTTTACGCTAAGGTTTCAGAAAATCGATTTATTTATATTTTTTCGTTTATATTTTATATATAAACTATATATCAACGTAATCTGTATGAAATTCCCTATTCGTTTCTACTATTACAATAATAAATAAAAGCTGACCTGATGTTCAAATCCTGTGATAATTATTAACTTTGCAAAAAATTTCACCACTGTCTCACTTTGCCTAAAGTTTTACATTAATTGACGTTACGTTATCACTCAAACAATACTACAACTTTATAGTGTGCATAATCAACAAACTATCACATAAAATACAGCGTTACATATATAGAAGCTATCTCACAAAATCACTTTGAATAGACCAATAAAAAAACCGCCATTTTGGAACACTTAAACTGAGGCCGCCGTAAAAACAGTTGAGTGTTGACACATTGCGCATGTGCGGCTATCGAATTCCACGCGGTACCGTTAGCATAATAATATGAATATATGTATGAAATATCTAATTTTTATATTTTCATATAGTAGATAGATAGTATTTCATTAACTACTTTCCTTTTACGAGTTGGCTGGAAGAAATTTCTTTTATTAAAGATAAGCGCTTTTGTACTTTGTTTTTTTTTACTTTGAAGTATTTTTTGCAATATCAGTTGTGTACAATAAAGAGTTAATAATAATAATAATAAAAATCCAAATCGGTTAATAAACGACGGCATACGGCGGTAACAAACATATACAAATAAAATAACAATTAAAAATTTAAATCGGTTATTTATGATTTTTATGCAGTTAGTACCTACCTTTAGCTGTGCGGCGCCAACGGCTTTTGAATTGTGACAACTTGATTCTAAACCAATTTTATAAGTAACAACAAGCTATTTATATATGAAAAGTGGAATATTATGATAACTTAATGATTTATTGAAATAGTTACATCTATTTTATACCATTCGGAACTCACTGACTCTAAAATTCTACTGAAAAAGAACTCGACACTTGCTATTTTTTTCACTATGCAAAAGTTTTAATCTTTTTTTACTAACTTTAACACAATATTTCTCAAATGTATATGTTTAATCGTAATCTACACTATTTTCTCAGTAATTTCATATAAGAACATTGTAATATTATTCACTGTTTCCTTCGTGAATCCATTTTTCAACACAGCCGGTACACACAATTATAATGTTGCACAACGAATAAAAATGTCGGACGGCCAAAGGAGTTTCATTAATTTTTTGTGACCAATTTCCGGTTCGGTCATTAGTATTTTTTGTAACAATCTCAAGACGACAACCAATAGAAAATAAATACAGTACAAAAGTCACGAAACGGGGATATAGAAGCGGTCAAATCAACTGCCAATTGGAGCAAGTCAATTTTGTACATACGTGTGTACGGAAATCATTTCTCGCCCGTAAAGTTTTTGTACATATGTCTGTACGAAAATCGCTAGACGGGTTAAGTTGTAAAAACCAAATAATTTGGACTATTATCCTTCAAACAGTTGACCGTGTACTGTTTACTCATAATAATAAAATCCTTACTCTTTATTGAATCTATCCCAAAGAAAGCAAATCATATGCTTGTTATGGGTGTTAGTCACCGACACTATTACATCTTAAATGAATAAAAATGTGAGCCTAAAAATTTTCTGAAAGCTTTCTAACAACCGTTAAAAGAACCGCAAGACGGAATTGAACCCGCTAAAATTCACGCTTACATATAATGATTTAAAGCATTAAAAAATACACAATAAATACAATACTAGCTGCCCGTTCCGGCTTCGCTCAGATTATAATATTTTTACCATAAGTTGAGATATAAGCTATCCTATCTCTCAAGTTGGATCGAACTGCACACGGTGTGCGAATTTTATTATAATCGGTTAAGTGGTTTAGGAATCCATTGAGGACAAACATTGAGACACGAGATTTATATATATTAAGATTGAGTACAATTAAATTGTACTCAATATTGTATTGTATTGTACAATTAAATTGTACTCAATATTGTATTGTATTGTACAATTAAATTGTACTCAATATTGTATTGTATTGTACAATTAAATTGTACTCAATATTGTATATTATGTCTCGCAACTTATGGTCACCCTTGCACGTAGTGTAGACGGGTTGGCGCACGACGGTCACGGTGATAACACAAAGGGGAAAGATGCGTGCGGGGTACTTCTTTTCGGAACTATAAGTGAAAGTTAAGGTTTCACACCGCGCGCGGCCGTCGTACAATTTGTCTACTATTCTTCGTGTCTGATGGATATGATGACAGTTGAGTATTTTACGAGATAATTAAGACTAAAATTAAGGTCATATATTTTATAGATATTTGATTCAGAACAATCTCCTACAACACGTCTCTCATCCTAAAAATATTCTGTATTGACGGGTCACAAGGTCCTTTTGTATGGTCTATATAAAATAAATAATTTTCTAATTCCCTGTCACTTGTTTTTTTAGATTTTTTATTACAGTGCAGAAATTATTAAAAAATCAAAAAATCGTTCATATTCTACAAATAACATTAGTCCACTAATCACACATTATTTTTTTTAAATAAAAAAGTACTTCTTTTGATATTCAACCAGATTCTTTCCACTTATGTGCTGACGATTTACCAACTGTACACCACGACTTAAATCACTACTTCAAAAATAAATATGTCGATAGTTTTTAAGTTTCTTACTTTATTTTGAGCAATGTAAAGAAGTAAAATTTGATAAGTTAACTACATAAGCAATATTTTTAACGCTTTAAACGAAACTTTTGTTGTATACCATTGAATTATAACTAAGCCATAGACGAAGCATTTTTAAAATTATTTATGTACATTTATAAATAGTGTTTGATATTATATAGGGACATAATACGAAATAAAATGGTTGTTTCGATGCTTTTAAGTAATGTTTTTTATTTATATTCTTACATCGCACTTTTGATCGCCTCGTTGACGTTGGTCGAAGGGCCTATTTCCGTCATCTTTTGCGAGGCCCGTCTGATTCCCAACTAATATTTGTATTTGTACATAATACCAAATAATACTTAGAAATTTCAATCAAAACCTATTTTTAAAAATCACCTTTGTGTACCTTAAGCTAATAAAGAACCTAAAATTTATATTTTTCCGGGGTTAAAATATCTGTATTCTTTAATAAAAAAATCGTGTGTGTACTTATGTACACGTGTTAGAAGTTATACTTCTTCGGCGTAATATAATAAAAATCTTTAAAAATTTTATCTTTTGCCTTATTTTACATTTGTAGACAAAAGGACGCTAACCATAGATAAAAGGTATTTAATACATTAAAAGTTTTATTATAATGCATTATTTAGTTAAATAAAGTTTATTTAATATTTAATAAAAACTAAAATATCTATAGCTAACTTCATCATGTCGGTTTTTCGTGACGGTGTGCGCGCGCATCGTAAAAATTACCCTCATCATTTTTTCCTAACGCGCCAAAAGAAGTATAACTTCAAAAAATGTTCCTTGACGTTTTATGCTCGGATAGCATTAAATAGGATTAATTAAAAATAGGATATACAAATTAAAATTCATTTCAATTTTGAATGTTATTCTTGGGATCAAAAATAATATGTTTAAATTATCAATATGCTTGATGACTTTTATCATCGCATGTTCATGCAATACAATCATATAAAAATTTATCCATTACCTCCTTTTCTCCTTTAATTTTTACTAGGTGGTAGAGTTTCGCAGCGACTCGCCCGGATTGGTACCACCGCCTTACCTATTCCTGCCGCCATAACGTCATGACGTGTTCCGGTTCGGAGGGTAAGGTAGCCGGTAAACTTACTTTTGCTCGAGGCCTAACATCCTGACCTCAGGTTGGCAACGTACCATTACCATCTTTGGCGCGTGAATTTCTTACCATCAGGAAATCCGTCTGCTTGTTTGCCTTCCTATAACATAAAAAAAAAAATTAAAAAAAATACCGTTTCTTTTCGCGTGGTCTTCACATCACTTCCAAACGGATTGACCAATTTTGCTAATTCTTTTTCTTGTGTTAGTTATTGTTAGGAGAAGGTTCTTATGAAAAGATACCAGAATAATTGCAGGAAAATACAATGCTTTAAGCCATACAAACCGTTAGTAACTGTTAATATCAAGAGATACGAAGTTCACCGGGTCGGCTAGTATACAATAACAATAAGCCTAGAAACTGAGGTCCAATCAACTGAAAAGCCTTCGAAGTTGTGTATATGTTAACGGCCAAAGAAAGCAAGGGCAAGAAGAATATGGCGACGGATTTTCTCAAACTTGGATGGCTTGCCGGGAGTTTAAGGGTCGGGTACTGATTCATCAATTGCTTTGTCGACTGCCGTTGACACCGGAACACGTCAACGGTAGCCGATCAACTTACTTCTGCTCGAGATCTATCAGGTTGGCAACGCACCATGACCACCTTTTTTATTTCTAGGCGGCGTGATTTTTTTAACATCAGGATATCATAAAAATAATAACTTTAGTACACGGGCATAATCGCGGGCAGCATTTTAAATACCTATCTACGATTATACAAGAAGTAGTTAACAGAATATCTGATAGTGAACTTACAGTGTAATCGATTCCCAGTTTCCCCCATAACAGTGCCAAGCAGCATGGATTACCATAAACATTTGTATTTAGGTTCTGCAGATCCTTTCAAAGCTGATCTTGTGCCGTTCGTTTGGTTACTTTTGCTGTGGGTGGATGTCACTTCTTGTTGTGGATTTTTTTGTAAAAATAAAGTACTTTATATAGCAGATTGACGAATTTTAAAAAACTTTTGTTCTATTTTTTTCTAAAGTCAAGTCGAAAAACTTTTCGACTAATATGCCAGTGAAAGTTTAAAATATTTAAGCAATAAAACCACCTTAAGATTTTTTTTCGGGAATAATTCAAAAAGCAGGTATGTTATCACAAAATAAAAAAAGCTTTTAATGAATAATTTATATTAAGTGGCTATAGAAACCTTTAAGAAAAAAAAATACAAACAAAAGTTTCTTAAAATTAGACAATCTACTCATTGCCGTGATTTACTCACTTAAAAAAATACCCTCGAAAAGAGGTGGCATCAACCGCCTGAGTAAAGCAACCAACCGAATTGGGTCAAATATCGAATAAGGATAACTTTGCCCGGGATTGGTTATGTGCCCGGTTGGCGATATACCTATCATAGTTCGGCTAGTCGTAGGTGCCCAGGTTGTGTCTCTGCATACCGCTTGTTATATGGGCGTGAAAAAACTACTACTTTGCCTAAATTTATGAAAATCTGTGCTGCTTGGCAAAATTTTGCACTATAGTCGAATTTAACGTCTACTATTTATATTTCGGCGTTCTAAATTTTCATGGAGTCGGCTATATTTAAAAAAAATCTACTCTTAAGCATTTGTCATACATGTAACTATTAGGATTGCTTTTTTAATATAAATAATGAACAACAAGAATCAGATATGACTATTTATTTACAACACATATTGCGAACATTTGACCACAGTATAAAAATACTAAACATTTTGACTCTTAAACAGTGGTATAAAACAGTCTGAAAATACGGAATGTGGTTATTATGGAATACATGTCTCGTTCATTTCAAATCAATCTAACAGTCTTATTAGAGCGAGGAGAGTCCAACGAATCAATCTATTTATTGTTTCACATTATTCAATTGCAGATAAAAAATAGTGCTTATTCTGTGCTCGGGATTTACTATTGCAACGCTTAACACTGTGAATGCAAAACACAGTTTCCTAAAAATCGTTCAAGATTTCAATTTTTTTGAATGACTAATGTGTTGCCAACCTCGCGGTTTTTACAACTTCGCCAGGCTTTAAGGATTTATTTTATAAAAACGCTAAATACATTTTTCTTCTTGTATTTACAGCCTGATCGTTGAAGAAATTTTACTAGATACTTAATTTAATCTATCTAAATTATTATTTTAATAATTATAGGTAAATATTATGATAATTGTACACAATAGATTGATACGCACAGACTATACTCGCGTTTGTCAAAACTACTGACTGATCGGTAAATAAAATTAAAAAAAAACAAACATGTGTCAAAACATTAAAAAAAAACTATCAACCGCTTGTTCACATTTATTCATGTATCTATTCTTCATGCTAGGTATGACAGACAATCGCACGTTAGTTTTTTTTCTGTGATACGCAATAAAAAAAAAACACCAATCGCATGTGTGAACGTGCGGTATCACAAACTACTATAAGTATACAAGCACTTCTTAAAAATGTGGGTCTAAAATAAACCAAATGAATAATCAAATATAAAAACCTGTAGCCCTTAATTTAAGCTAGCAATATTGTTATAGCTCAGATTTGTGGAGTCGAGAACGAAATCGAAGCGACAGGATTGGACCATCCTTCATACATTCACAAAATATGTTCGCATCATTAAATAAATTTTGCAGCGAAATCATCGTCAGAAGAAGCTCCAATTAAAAAAAACAAATAGTAAAAAAAGTAATAAGACTCGAACAATTCGATTAAATTAAGACTATAATATTACAAATACAACATAGAGAAAGGTATATATTATAACTTTCTGCAAGTCACTAAACTTACATGCGCATGTGTGACTGTTGCATAGCGATTGTTTTCTTTACCTGTTTCAAGTTTTATTATAGAATGGTAAAATCGTACGACGCTATTATTATATAATATATATATAATAATAGTCAATAATCGTCGTTTTACGATATTATTAATAAATTACGCCAGTATAGAACGGCAATACTATATTTAGCCAAATTATTAAGCCAAACGTATATTACATTTGCTATTGGCTGTTGTGTGCGCGTCATAAATAAGAAAAATTGTTAACATTCGACTTAAGTCGATCTTAAGTTACATTATTATGTATAAATAAATTATGCCCATTTAATACCACGCTTTTTACCACGTTTTAAATTAAAAACGTGGTAAAAAGTACGCTTTTAAAGACACCTAATATTAAAAAAATTAAACGCGATGTACGACGTTCATAAAAAACCTGTCAAAATTAAAATAAAGTTTGTCATACAATTTTACACAACTTATTACGTTATTACATTTGTTTTATTTAAATTGTAGCCTCTTGTGATGAAGACCTAATTATGTTTAACATTAAATAAAATAATCTAAAACAAAACACACAACACTCAAAACATAAAAGAACTTCTAAACAATAAATTATAACTTTTAATACAAATTACAGCTCTTGTGGAAAACTAAACAAATGACAATACTAACGAAGACATTTATTATTATATTTTATCTGAGGGGCCATCCATCAAACACGTTACGGGAGAATCCATTTTTTTATCCCCATGATTTATTGTATTTTTTTTCAATAAATAACATTTATTGTGACTACTGTCATAGATTATTACAACATCTAATTTAGCTGGTTTACATTCAGTAGACCTCTTCTAACGTTGTGAAGTATTTGATGCAAGACCCCTAATCATCCCCTAATGGTCAATTTCAATAAGTAATATAAGAGACTAGCTGTTACGGCGAACTTCGTTTCACCCGTTATATTTGAAACGAGAAAATTAAAAAGTTTATTCTAGTTTTTTAACAGTCAAATAAGGTAAGAATTATCATATGTCGTTGCCCGATTTGAAGCTTCCTTTTTTCATTTATTTACTAGCTGCGCCCCGCGGTTTCACCCGCGTAAGTCCCAATCCCGAGGGAACTCCGGGATAAAAAGTAGCCTATATGTTATTCTGGGTCTTCAGCTACCTACATACCAAATTTCATCGTAATCGGCTTTGTAGTTTTTGCGTGAAAGAGTAACAAACATCCATACATCCATACATACAAACTTTCGCATTTATAATATTAATAGGATCAATAATAATATACAAAAAAATACAAAAGCTTTTGTAAAAACCTTACATTGGTTTGAAGCTTGACTGCCTCCCGTAATTATTTAAACAACCTCCAAATAAATTTTCAGCCAACTCGGTTCAGCCGTACT
>NJDD01003659.1:27929-39816 GCA_002245505.1 Calephelis nemesis | reverse complement strand
TAAATCCGAGCGACGAACCGCCAATACGATCAAGTCCACCCAGTAACCAGAATGCAGCACCAAGTCGATTTACGGTCTCCCGGGAGAAAGCCTTTGATGCTGGCGTTGTAGGTAACAGTCCCATGCATTTAAATAATGATGTCTCAGACTGAGCACTCTGCTCGGCCCACAAAGCGTCGTGCTAAATAGTGTCGTGCTGCAACAATCGGCAGTGACATTACTGCCGAATCTCACAGCACGGCGCCGCAACGCGGTTATATATTTCGGCCCTTAAAGTGTAGCAAGTTAAAAGGTAAATATCTCTCATACATGATTTTATACCGTACGAAAGTTACTTTATTATAATTTTGAGTCGGCAAATGAAACTTGATATGGGGTGTAACTAATAGGGTTTTCATGTAAATTGTTATAATTGTTGAGATGAATTTAATACTTACCATCATATAACTTTATAGTTTGGAATATATTATTTGTTCATAAACTTAATTAGTCTGTCCTTAGGGACTATCCATACTGATATAAATGCAAAAATGTTTTTGGTTGTCTTTCTCTCACTTCTCAACTAAGCGACGCTAAAATTTTAGTTTATTCGGATACAGCAAGGAGTTTTTATTAATACGTACATAGGGTATCTCATAAGACTCTTAGGAATCTAGAGCGTGGTGGCCATACGCACTGTGTAGCTTCTGTAAAAAATGATTTAAAAAAATAACTGAAAATCGGTTATCCTACAACATTAAAAAAACCCGTTACTATATGGTATCGGTGTTGGTAATCTTGCTTCTAACAATAGTACCTTAAAGTAAGCTTGGTAAAGCCTTTGTCATAGGCTTAATTTAAGCCTAATCTAAACAAATCATACACATACAACAAATACAACACAATCATATTTTTTTGCAGTTAGACTTTTTTAAATACTTTTAAAGTGAAACTTCTTTATCGGGGTAGGAAAAAAATGTAATGTAACATTTTTTCGTTACGCGTCACATTTTTCCGTTACGCGCCATCTTTTTCTTATCCCTACCACGCATAATTCGAAGTATACATTCTCCAGCGAAGTAGGGATTCGCAATAAACTTTATATAACCAATTTCTGTAATTTGCATAATATAGTAAATTATTTTTTGAAAACTAACGTCATATAGAAGTTTCACTTCCTCACTTCTTACGAGTGTACGCTAGTACACGCACACTTTTTTTTTACATAAGCTCCACAGTGCACATGGCCATCACGCTCTGGTTTCCTAAAGGTCTACTGTGGCACCCTGTATATCGGGGAACACCTTGTATGTAATAATAATATATTAACATGCCAGAATAAATGTAATAAACACACCCAGATCCAGATAGACGGACATCTTGATATTTATTGCACAAAGCCTGCCCTCGTCGAAATCAAACCCGCGCTGCGCTGTTAGTCGATGGCAGTAGGCATTTACGATAAGGAAAAGTTTAGCTAAAGAGTAGGTCAAAGAAAAGCTAGTCCATAATTTTTAAAAATAAATTCTCACTTACAATTTATTATTAGTAACTGGTTTAGCTTAGGTTAGAACTTAAGTTTTAGCAATGATAATGAAGAAAAAGTGAGACTGACAGGCTTAATAAATAACGAGAATTTATTTTATTTACTTTATGATATTAAAAAGGCAAACAAGCAGACGGAATTCCTGATGGTAAGAAATTCCCGCCGCCTAGAGACACCAAAGGTGGTAATGGTGCGTTGCCAACCAGAGGCCGGGTTGTTAGGCCTCGAGCAAAGGTAAGTTAACCGGCTACCTTACCCTCCGAACCGGAACACGTCATGACGATATGGCGGCAGGAATAAGTAAGGCGGTGGTACCAATCCGGGCGAGTCGCTGCGAAACTCTACCACCTAGTCAGATGTCACGGTGTTAGTAATGATAAGCCTATGCTTGCCTTTTACGAGTTGCCTGGCAAGAAAGGCAGATGGTCTATTCTGCAAAGGAGCCCGGACCAACACGGGGAAAAACTGTATTAGTAACTGGTTTAGCTTAGGTTAAAACTTAAGTTTTAGCAATGATAATGAAGAAAAAGTGAGACTGATAGGCTTAATAAATAATGAAAAATGGTAAGTCTATCCTCAAGTGCAAGTCTATCCTTTACCTCAGAACGGAACACAATTATTCAATAGAGACCGAAAGAGATAAGGCGATGGTACTTAACCAGACAAGTTGCTGCACAGCACTGAACCAGCTACTACTAGTTGTCTGTATTAATGAAATGTAACTTAATTTATACAAAATCAAAAAGTGATGGGATCTTCATGTCCCGATTTTGACAAAAACATTTAACTTGCAAGATTTACATATCTTCACATCCGTGTTTTCAAAAAAGAAAGCAAGTGTGCATCTAGGCTACCCACGATTCGTCGAATAGCTTAGCCACATAATGTGTTAGGAAACTTATCGCCAAACAGGCATTTGTCGAATGCAGCATTGTTTTATTCTAGAACTAGAAAAATACATTTTGAGGTATCATCACACTCATATCTCCGAAAAGGTAGGCAGAGGCAAGGCAAGATACTAAGTTCCATAATGTGATAGGTGGTAAGCCTATCGCCAACCGGGTACATATCCAATCCCGAGCAAGTTGTTTTACTAGAAAATTGGAAATACCATATTTTCTTTTTGTTGCCCGACCCGGGATTCGAACCCAGGACATCATGAAGTCAAGTCCAACACTTGGGACCGCTAGACCACAGAGTTTATATTATTATTTATTATTAAATTTAAAAAAAATACACTTTGAGTTACACAATCGAATCGAACCCAGGATCTTACGAAGTCAAGTCCTACAACGGACCACAAGGCTACGAAAGCAAATACGAAGGCCTAAACCACAGAGATGTTATTAAATCAGATTTTTTTATAAATCAAATTGTCTTATACTTAATAAGAGAATATATTTAAAATCATAAATGATAAATCATTTATTTCTTGCTAGGACACATATTTTATATGGTGTTAATAATAGTATGGAGTACAAATGTTTCGCCATTAACATGGCCTGCAAGTATTTTTGTACAAGATTCTTCGATTTACTTAAAGCTCTAAAAGTTTGAATACAATGAGAAGTAAAATATAATGCTCCGATTTCAGAGATGACGCACACAGCGTACAGCCATTTTCCAATCTCTTTGCGATAATCCGCCCTAAATCGTAATTCAGACGCGATAAGCGCCTATTCAATCAAAGCTACGATTTGCTGAAACGATACCACATTGAAGTCGGAATATTGTTGTCGAAGTAGAACGAAATCGTCTAAGTCGAAATATTAATATTTACATCATCCACATGTATAATACAGATATTGCAAGTAACTGACAAAAAATAAAGTATTCTTAAAACAAATTATCTTGACGCCCATATCCCCGAAGGGACTGGCAGAGGTACAACCAGGGCTAATTCAGACAATAAGTCCCACTATGTGATAGGTGGCAAGCCTATCGCCACCCGTACACATATTCAATCCCGAGCAATTTTTTTTTTATTTAGAAAATCGGAAAAACCAAATTTTCTTTTCGTTGCCAAGCAAAAACATTAAAAGGTTTTTTATGACATTTGAAGAAAAACAAGTAGACGGATTTCCTGATGATAAGAAATTCATGCCGCCTAGAGACACCAAAGGCGGTAATATGCGTTGCCAACCTTTGGATTTTTGCCTAAAGGAGAAGATTCATGGATCTATTTTGATCAGGTTTTCACTCCATGAAATGTCTGCTTACTTAAGAGTTTAGCAAAGCATAACATAGAATACAAGCTGGATTGAAGGATAAACTATCAACGTTTTTGCACTAGGCAACATTATTCGAGTATTATATAAAGTTATATTACATTTTGGTTTAGACTTAATTTAGCATGATCTGAAAACCTAATTCACTTCAGTTTGACTAATTAAATCTACTGGTTAATTAATGCTAGCAAATTGACATAATTAAACGCAATTAACCAACTTTATATCTATCTGGATAGCTGGATATATCTGGCAGTTTTAGCTTCCGGTAGATCCAATTCACTCATAGTGATCTATTTTGCCTGTTTTGTCACACCATAATACGTATACATTTTTTGGCGGGAATTGCAAATTAAATAATTTTACTTGGATTTAAGTATGGATTTCCGCAAAGTAACGCCTTCTTCTATCATTATTTAACCGACTTCAATTTCAATATTATATCGTCTAACGGTAATTATTGATAGGTTACTAATAAGATAAGATAAGGCTTACCAGGCAACCATTGTTATTTATCAATAATTAATACAAATATCTTAGCAACAAAACAATTGCAGGAATATCTTAATCTATAAAAAAAAGTATCTTCACGCCCATATCCCCGAAGAGGTAGGCAAAGGCACAACTAGTTCACCCACGACTAGCCGCAGACACTAAGTCCCATAATGTGATATTGATAGGTGGCAAGACTATCGCCAACCGGGCACATATCCAATCCCGAGCAACGTTTTTTTTATTAGAAAATTGGAAAAACCAAATTTTCTTTTTGTTGCCCGACTCGGGAATCGAACCCGGGACCTCATGTAGTCAAGTCCAACACCTGGACCGCTATACCACAGAGGTCGCCTCTTAATCTATAGATAGATTATTATTTATGACCGTCAGTGGACAATTAGATACACTTATAACTCGAAAGGCCCTAAAATTTTTCATTAAATTTTTACTATCTTCAAGTTATATTCGATCCTTATGAAAAGGGATGATGATCGATGATCACGTGTAGTCAAACATAAAATCAAAAAATGTCTAGAGAACCTCCTTTTTAGATAGGTAGATTGAAAATGTCAAAAGAAACTTCACGCCTATATCCCCCAAGAGGCACAACCAACCACAACCCACGACTAGCCGAAGACACTAAGTCATACAATGTGATAAGTGGCAAGCATATCGCCAACTGGGCACATATCCAATCCCGAGCAACTTTTTTTATCAGAAAACTGGAAAAACAATATATTTTTTTTGCCCGACCTGGGAATTGAACCCGGGACTTCTTGAAGTCAAATCCAATTCACGTCGGCAAGTAGGCAGCGAGCATGACACAATTTCTATATACCTTCTTAGCTTCCTTCACATTAAGCGCTCTTTTCATTACAACGCACCTGCTTGACAACTCTTGACACTAATTTATTTAAATAAAGATTACATACATATATATATATATCTTCACGCCAAGTCCCTTACGGGGTAAGCAGAGAGTATCGAGTGCCAGACCTCACTATCCTGACAAACATGTCTGGCTTCCTTCACATTCATAACCCTTTTCATACAAACACGCCGGTTTCGGAGACTCTTGACACCACCCACGGATAATATCCGAGTGATCTGATCGAGGAATGTCAACCTTGGTCTCCCCGGGTACATCCATTCACATTTGCATTGTATATCTGTTTTGTCAATCTTTCATCTGACATTCTTTCCACATGACCGAACCAGCGGAGAATGCCATTTCCCATTTTAACACCAACACTTTCTTTCAATCCCACTCTTTCCCGGATTTCAATATTACGAATGCGGTCACCGAGCGTTACACCACAGATTTTCCGTAGCCGCCGTACTTTCATGCTTTTTCTGCCATACCAAACTCCCGCTTTCATACAATAACGTTGAGGTAAGCACAAAATTATGAAAAGCGAGTCTAGCTTTTAGACTCAAATCCTCGCTTTGAAATAGCCTACCCAACACTTCATTCACACTATTCCCTGCACTCACTCTCCTCTCTACATCCGCGGTGTACCTTCCATCCCTGCTAAAATCCCAACCAAGATTTACAATTTCATTCACTTGCTCCAGCACTACATGATCAACCAAAACTCTTACATCCGTTCTAGCTTCGTCTCTTTATAAAGATTATCTACTATTAAATAAAGAGTTAAGAAGACGACGGAATCGATAACGCAATTAAGATGATTGCTAATGAATTAGTGAAATAGACCCCCGGGAGAGCTTATAATACCCGCCTTATTTATTCCTCTATTAAAGTACGTATTATGTACTTGTTACAGTTTTATTACATTCAGCCTTATCGCCATTTCACAGATTAAAAAACTTTAGTAATTATGCGTAAATTATGAATAATTTTCTGAACGGAGAATATATCATTTTTATGTCCTAACTTAAGAGAGTCCAAAAGATTTATTTATACATAAATTTCTTGCAAACGATCGTACAACAAAATAAAAATGTAATTAAAGTATTAAGTTAAAAAGTTATTAAGTCGTACTTCAATTATTTATTTTCTTAATAAATTTGAAACAATGAACACGGTATCTGCAGATACTTGCTCGGGTTAAATTTAAAGAAAGAAAACAAATTTCGCACCAGATAGGATTTGAACCTGTAACCTTTCGTCTCAAGCCAATGAATGTTCTAACCATTTGAGCTACTGAGGATTCAAAGCCCGTGGGGAAATGCCAATTCGCGGGCAACAACTAAATAAAAAAATGAAATAAAAAAATACCTTGAGACAAACGAAAGTTATGACCATTATAAATATGAATTTCATCTGTAACGATGAACTCATTTAGGTGGGTATTCAGAACTGTGTATCTAAAGGACAACTGCCCACTTTAACGGGTAAGAAAGAAATTAAAAATTCCGCAAGTGGACATGTATCCTCAGTAGCTCAAATGGTTAGAGCATTCGCCGGCTTGAGACTGAAGGTTACAGGTTGAATTCCTATGTGGACCAAATTTTTTCTTTCTTTAAAATTCATAGAAATTTAGCCCAAGCACAGGGCAAATGCTAAAATAAATATACCTAACTTAAGTTTAAATATACTAAGGTTATATAATATAATTAAATAGTATATTATATTATATAATATATATGGACTTAGTAATCCTGAGTGTGTTATATATTATCACGGAATTTTTATTCCAAAAATTTCATGTGTAACACCTACAGACCTAATGTGAAATAAACAATTCATTTAAATTTAACAAACGAACCCGTATAAAAACTTTAGAATAACCGTTAGTAAAGCCTTTCGGTAATACAAAACTTTTTGTAAATTGCTTACAGGCCTGATATTTCAGCCAAACAACAAAGTTTAATTAAGAGATTTTAATTATTTTCCACGAGTTATAAAAGTTACACCGCAGCAACAGTTTAATGGTAAGACTATGTATCTAGGCACGCGGAAGTGTGTTAAGCAAAGTTTAAAGAAAAGATCTGACGAGACGAGACCGTAAAAATTAACAAACCAACAGCTACTTCGATTTCTATACCTATATTAAGGGCGTTCAATAAGTCACATCAGTACAGAAAGTCACACATCAAGCTAATAGCTAAAAGTCATTTTCTTCAAGAGATGGTTAAACTTGATATGTTGACTTCTACACATGGAGCAGGCACTCGAGTAAGCGATCAAAGTCTACGTAGTTATATCTTTAAGCAAGTAGTAGTAGTAGTAGTAGTAATATCTTCACGCCCATATGCCCGAAGAGGTAGGCAGACGCACAACCAGGGCACCCACGACTAACCGAAGATACTAAGTCCCACAATGTGATAGGTGGCAAGCCTATCGCCAATCAGGCACATTTGGAAAAACCCAATTTTCTTTTTGTTGCCCGACCCGGAATTCAAACCTGGGACCTCATATTGTTATGATAGCATTAAGGTTACGTTTTTGCGTTGACTCATTATATTATTTAACAAACAACTTACCACAAAAAAAGAGCAGGCAACTTAAACGAGAAACTTAAGTTATTTAAGCATTTGTGTTTCGTCGCATGTATCGCATAGATTAAAATAGTGCATTTGACCAACAAGACCTCAGATTAACCCTTTTATTTGCAGCGCGGGCGACCTCCATACATTTTCCTTAAAGCCAGTATTAGACCAAATTAGTGTATTAGTTTAAATTGAATCACGCTGAGACAACTTGGTCGCTTTTTTTATCACAATGTCCGGTTGCAAGTAATCTTTATGTTGCCACAGTTCGCTGCTACAACTTGGCCGGATAGAACTGCCAAACACGATTCAACAACAACAAGAAACGTAATAAACATTTTAAATGTTAATTTATTATTTTTGTGTTTATCATATTTCTTTATATTATTAGTTTGTTGGCGAACAGCCTTATCAAAAGCAAATATTTTATTAACTTAATTTCCGCTAATAAAAATTACTTCTTTTATGTTCAAAGCAAAATTCAACTCAGTAAAAATAAAAATGAAATTACGATATCCCCTCTATTCATAAATGTATGTAAGCTTTGATCATGAATTGGTACAGGTGCGTTTGACAAAATCGTTACATGTCTCAATTTTTTCAATTTAGTTATCCAATTTCTTTGATTGACAGCTTGACAGACTTTCAGTGACATATTTTGACAGTGACATTATTTAATTTCATCCACAAGAGGATATGGTACAAAGAATATAACTACTCTGTATGGTAGTTTAGGTTACGTCGAGAAGGACACAATTTTTTCGTAATTATTAAAATTCTTGTACATATTGAATGAAATCAGTAAATTTTATTGTTCTGTGATCTAGCGGTTCAGGTGTTGGACTTGACTACATGAGGTCCCGGGTTTGGATCCCGGGTCGGACAACGATCACATTATGGAACTTAGTGTCTTCGGCTAGTCGTGCCTCTTCGGGAATATGGGCGTAAAGATACTTTTTTTAAGTATTCCTAAACAATTTAGAGTATAGAGTGTTTTCTCGACATGTCAAATAACACTCCACGCGTGGTAGCGATGATAATAATAATACCGCTTTACCTAAGACCATGACACAACTGATTACAACGACTTCTGACTAATTTTAATAACTCAAGCACAATTTTCGGTAATAAGATAACAACTTCATCAATTGAGATTGACTAATGCCAGATGCTCATAGCCAGGCCAAAGAGTATAAAAAAAACAAGAGTTTGCTTTTTTAATCCTTAAAAAAATTCTGACAATTGTTTACGCTTTTTTAGTAACAAGACATAAAACCGCCTCATTGGTCGAGAGGTTTGCTTCTCTCTCCACCCATTCCGCGAAGCTCGGGTTCGATTTCCTTCGTGGCAGGCATTTGTGTGATAAACATTTAGATGTCTGCTTTTCCAAGTCTGTATATTTATTAAATTTATTGTGGTATCTTTTTAAGCATTTATATCTTTTATATCTTTGACTAACACCCATAACACAAGCATATAATTTGTTTAGGTTCAATTTGTGTAACTTGTTCAACGTCCAGGGATATTTATATCTCAAATATTATAAATTCTCAAGCCTCTTTCACGATTTATTTAGGAACTAACCTTTCCAAATCTACACATAACTCACTTAACAGAAAAAGATGATTCGTGGTACCAGGAAAGCTGTTTTTTTTACTATTAAACAAAATGTTGTTATGATCCACTCGTATACCAAGTAAGCTTTGTTGTCAGTGACTAGGTACATTCAAGAGTTGCCTAATAAAGAGATGAAAAGATTAGAGATTCATAAAAAGAACGTTATCTGGGATTTGATATGTGGCCTGTTGACAATTGTTTGCCACCTTTGTCATGAGTTTGTAATGGGTGAACTGATGATACCAAACATTGAGCTTTTATTCCTGTTAGAGACGATTCCTTTACTATTCTAAAACACAAGCTTATATTGCTAATAGCTGCAATTTGAGTGCCTGGTGCACGTTGGCATTGTTCCGCCTCGATCTAATTACTGCACAGTGTTAGTTTATTGCTCTTATTAGTTTGGAGTTCCTACTGCCATTGTTTGGCTTCATGTGGTTATGACTATATAACTAAGAACGTTCCAGAGCTTACAGTTATTACTTCTAGAAACTTCGGGATTGCAACTGTGATTGCTGAACTGTGACGTTGAAAAGCAGTTTAACGTCAATACTAAAGGTAGCACTAGCAGTTCTATTCGACTGACCTACACTAAACTAATTTAAAATTAATAAAATGAAATTGTAAATGTTGAAGATGATTAATTTTACGATAATCTTAATCCAGTAAGTATACTATTTAGTTAATTTATGTCTTCTTAGTATTTTCCAGAAAAGCAAATTAATTTAAATGTTCAAAAAAAACGTTAACCAAATCCAAAGAAAGCAAGAGGTTCTCAATTCCACCGTTTTTTTTTGTATGCTTGTTATCACTTCGTTAATGTCCAACCGATTTTGATGGTTCTTTTTTAGAAAGATAGGACATGATTTTGAGGTGGTCCCATATTAATCTTATTATGACCCAAGTAGTAGTTTTTGAGTTACACTTAGTAATGCTTAATTTTTTACCTATCTTGAAAACTATAGAATAGTTACTATTTAAATTTGGAGTCGTTAGTTGCAGTTTTACTATAAGTTATAGTTTTAAGTCGTTAGTTGCAGTTTTTCCCCGTGTTGGTCCGGGCTCCTTTGCCAGGCAGCTCGTAAAAGGCGAGCATTGACTTATCATTACTAACACCGTGATGTCTGATTAGATGGTAGAGTTTCGCAGAGACTCGCCCGGATTGATACCACTGCCTTACCTTTTCCTGCCGCCATAACGTAATGATGTGTTCCGGTTAGGAGGGTAAGGTAGCCGGCAAACTTACTTTGCTCAAGGCCTAACATCCTGACCTCAGGTTGGCAACGCACCACCAAAAGATACCATGTTAGGTATCTCTAGGCGGCGTGAATTTCTTACCATCAGGAAATCCGTCTGCTTGTTTGCCTACCAATATCATAAAAAAAACAAAAAAAAATAATAGTTTGTCTAAGTTATAGTTTCGTATAATTTATTGAGAGTAACCTCCAATAAGTCAATATCAATTTGATATGGTTTTGAACGCGATACAGTCTATTTTGCACAAAATTTTTTTATACCGATTTTTGATGGCTTTATTAAGATACTAATGTTTTTAAACTTCATGCCAAGGCCTTCATTCACCAGCTGTTGCGTCAGAGATTAATTACCCTCCACTAAACTTCTTACTTGTTTTTCAAATGTTTTTAGAAGTTATTTACCATTAAGACGTGTCCAAAAACTCTTGAGTCATAACGTAACTAAAACTAACTATGATTTATGTATGTATTGAATTTGTGTTATACCACTAACTCTTAAAAAATACAGAAATGTGATATTTTTTTTGTGAAATACATAGATTTTATAATACAAAATAGTCGCTGCCTCTAGATAAAAAATAATACGCTCCTTTAGGAGAACTTATTTGGCTCCATCCCACAAAAGGTCGTGTTATTGGGACAGAAATAGGCAAATCATGGCCATGGTGTAACAGAGCTCTTTCATTCATTCTTTTTTTCGGTTTTGGCATTCTCGTTAGTATTTTGCCATTAGTCAAGTAGAAATTTTGCATCAAATTTACCAAAATCGGTATTCAAATATAATTAGTCATAAGTTATGGGTGAAGCGGTGGCCTCAGTACTCAAGCTTATAGGTATAGTGAGATTTGGCGGCAACGAGGAAATACATGATATGCTAATTTCTTCATGATTATTTCATTTTTACACTTTCACTGAAAAAAATGTACAAAATGCCACCAAAAATCGACTAATTTCACTCAATATAAACACGAAATTAAATAATTATGAAAAAACTTCGACCATCTTTTCTTTCGATGGCGCCAAATCCACCTCAACTTACAAATAAAAGAATGCCAACCAACCAAACACAAACACACAATCTCTCACACACACACACTAACACACACACATATACACGCGCAAGCGTCAAAATTATAGACTCCTTCGGGGGTTAATAAAACCGTTACAAGATGAAATAATATTTTTTGCTGGTAAACTTATATTTTATACCCCACAAATATTTGTTTTCCATTAATAACACATATATTTACCTTAATATAGGCACCAGGATCCAACGATACATTTTACAGCCAGACTTTTATTTTATAAAA
>NJDD01003659.1:9799-27758 GCA_002245505.1 Calephelis nemesis | reverse complement strand
ATTTTTTGCTGGTAAACTTATATTTTATACTCCACAAATATTTGTTTTCCATTAATAACACATATATTTACCTTAATATCGGCACCAGGATCCAACGATACATTTTATAGCCAGACTTTTATTTTATAAAACCTGAAAGTTTCTCTGCCTATGCTTCTAAACCAGTGTCTACAGGAGTAGCATAACTTTTATACATTACAAGACAGTTAATAAACAAACAGCTCTCCCGATTGTAAAAATCGATCTTCTCTGTAGACACTGAAGATGCTACTGGTTCGTCGCTCTTTTGTAGCAGGCAATAATTGTACAAGTATTTGTAGCTATCTTACTTTCCGGACCGGAACACTATAGTGTCATTAAATGGTAAACCAGGACCATGGTATCATTCCAGGCAAACTACCGCACATCACCAGTCCAGCACTTAACCGTGACTGACTTCACTAGTGGAATAATCTGGTTTAAGTTACTAAATCACCAGAAGTGAATGAGGTCTGCATATTCCGACGCTGACAGTTGTGAATTATATTTTTTTATAAATCTTCAATACCTACCTCACACTTGCAAACAAACTGGCCAAAACATATACCCTAACTTCCTACCTGTGTCGAAAGCAAATAAATAAATAAATATTCCTGAACAAGTTACACAAATTGAATCTAACTCCAAAGCAAGCAAAATTATGTGCTTGTGCTATGGGTTTTAGTCAACGATACTAATATATACCAACATAGAAATACTTAAATAGATACAAATACCAGAATTAATGTAGTAAATACCCAGACATCTAAATGTTCATCACACAAATGCCTGCCCTCATCGGGATTCGAACCCGAGCCTCGCGGTTAATCGGTGTAGTTAGGCGTGTACACTAGACACTCGACCAACGAGGCGGTCAACTTGAGAAACTTAGCTTTTATAAAATAGCTCTGAGTGTCAAAGGATCCTATAAAAAGCGACATAAGGGAAATTCGCGAACACGACTACTTTGATACAAATTATAGTACAAAAAGATATTCGACGAAATATAACCCACGAAAGCACTAAAATCAAACCATGCAACCTTAGTGCTTTGAAATCAGATTATATAGTAGAAAATCACTAGAAAATGCTATTTTCTAATGTTTTCGATATTTCGGTGTAAGCATAACTCCGGCTCTGGATGGACGCCAACAAGGCGTGCGGACTTACGGCGCCGCGATATCTATCAATGGATTTATGTTAGCCCAATCGGGAACCGATTTAAACGGCCACATTTGCGGAATACCTATTATTACTTATATACGTGAGTGTTATACAAATAATTTAAGCGTTGTCTACAAAAAGACTGACTTTAATTTCACTACTTCGTCCTAATATGAGAATTTTTTTTCGAAAGACGTTTGATTCCCAGGTCGGGCAACAAACCAAACCAGAGCACCCACGACTAGCCGAAGACACTAAGTTCCACAATATGGTAGGTGGCAAGTCTATTGCCTACTGGGCACATATCCAATATCGGGCAACATTTTTTCTATTAGAAAATAAGAAATACCATATTTTATTTTTGTTGCCCGACCCGGGATTCGATTTCGGACCTCATGTAGTCAAGTCCAACACTTAGACAGCTAGACCACAGAGGCGATTCTAATAATTAAAAAATGTTGCTCGGGATTGGATATGTGCCAGGTTGGCGATAGGCTAATCTTCGGCTAGTCGTGGATGCCCTAGTTGTGCCTTTGCCTACTACTTCGGGGATGTGAGCGTGAAGATCCTTTTTTAGATACAATAACATTTACAATAACGTTACTCGAGATAGCATAATTTTGACAGGACATGATATGTGAAGTAGTTTTTAAAATGATTTGCCACAAAAAGATGATGGTGGGCACGAAAAAGAGAAAAAAAGTTGAGTTCCAGTTCGTATCAATAAATAAAGTAAAATGATGAGACGAAACTGGTGATTGCTCCCTATAGCATAGCTTTTAAACGTCCTTTACAGCCGTTGCTATCGCTTTTCCCGTTGCCGGAAATATTTCCTTAAATACTTCCGCTATTGTATCGATGGGAGTGACCGTTTAAACTCAACTGTAACACTTTTTTATGCGTTTACCGACAATGGCTTTTTCACATTTGCTTTACATATGATTTGGAACGACGTTCCTTATTACGCGTTGTGAAACAATTCTCACGAAAAGTTGTAACGACACTTTTTGCTGGAAGCTGTGCATCGTGCGGATGTTTCTTTGTATGTATCTCTCTCTTTCTTTTATAGAAAACAAGCCAGATATTTTCATTTCTATTGCGCATTGAACATTGGGGTTTCGCGACGATTATTTTTGATGAGTGTATAAAGGTTTTTTGTACATAATAAATAATGAATATTATGTAATACTTATATATACTTCGTTCCATCTGGGTGTCCCTTAACACCTCTCAATTTTTTATTATTTTTAACTGATTCAAATAAAGGGAATCTTAACTCAAAATATAGTCAGTGTATTTTTTTTGTTACGTGTTTACTCACTCAATAGCCAACCGATTTTGGTGGTCCCTTTTTAGAAAGGTAGGTCATGATTCCAAGGTGGTCACAATGATGACATATCCAACATAAACAAAATAGATTATTAAGTGTAAATCAAAACTACTAGTAAGAAGTTGATATAATTTTTGTGGACCATTTGTGTGTGTGTGTGTGTGTGTGTGTGTGTGTGTGTGTGTGTGTGTGTGTGTGTTGTTTATTATTAACTACATGTTCATTATTCGCTATGCTAGTGCTTAGCGCGCTATGCTGAAGAAAACCTAAAATGACATACTCGATTCCAACTTCCAATGTTACATTAATATCGCTTCAAGAGTAAACCCAAAGGCTTCTTACCTGTACTCACAGTACAGATATGAAACAGTATGGATACTACCTACAAAGTACAAACGTTCTAAACTTTACACTCACAAAAACGTGCGAATGGACGAAGTTCATTAGCGGTTTTAGCGGTCTTGCAATAGTGAGTACCGATCATTGAGCATGTTTGTATTAGTATGACGTTTCAAACGCTTGCAGGTAGTTTCCATACTGTTTCATACTTCTACGTGAATGAGTGTCAACTTGTAGAACATTGAAGAATATGTATGTGTATGGAAATACAACATCTATTTAAATTGGAGAACCCCTTAAATAAGAAACGTACAGTTTTGGATTTTCCAATGTTTATTTCCTTTTGCTGTGTTAAGTCTGATCATGTTTTTGGGCAATACAATGTAAAAAAGTATCTTCACGACCAAATCCCATAAGAATTAGGCAGAGGCACAACCAGGGCACCCATTACTAGCCGGAAACACTAAGTCCTACAACATGATAGGTGCCAAGCCTATCGCCAACTGGGCACATATCCTATCCCTCATTACATTTATTAGAAAATTGAAAATACCTAATTTTCTAATTTCTTTGTAGGCCGAACCGAGGATCAAAACCGGGGCCTCAAGAAGTCAACTCACGCCGGACCGCTAGACCAAAGAGGGGATATATGTAAGCAATAAAGATTCAGATATGCAAATAAAGTTTATTAATCATTTTGTAATCTCTTCACGCCCATATCCCCGAAGACACCAAGACACTAAGTCCCATAATGTGATAGGTGGCAAGCCTATCGCCAACCGGGCACATTTCCAATCCCGACCAACATTTTTTTTATTAGAAAATTGGAAAAACCCAATTTTCTTTTTTTGGGCGACCCGGGATTCGAACCCGAGACCTCACGCAGTAAAGTCCAACACCCGGACCGCTAGACCACAGAGGCGATAATCTGATATTCTCGTTAACAAAATAGTTAAACTAGATAAAATATGCAATTAAAATGGAGACTATTTTTATAAGTTGAGATGTGACCACCTCATCAATATGATAACCTAGTTATCTGGGATACTGGATTATATTCTTGAATGGATTATTACGCCAATCCAATTGGACAAAACATGGTACCTACTAAAGTGCCGTGTAGCAGATCGCCCGAAATAACATAACTGCTTTCTTTCCTATCGTCATAGCGGCACTCGCGGCACTGCCTGTCATTGCCGTGTTTCTAGCTGGAGGATGGGATAGTTTCACAAGTGACCAAAGATCCCGACCACAATCAAACGCCACATCAGTCATATCTACTGCGTCAACAGGCGACAGTTAGGTATATCTATCAGGAGAGCTGCTGGATTATTCGCTAAATTATAAAATAAAAAACGACGAGTTGCACTCCGGAAGTTCCGGCAGAAGTGAAAACTTGAATATAAACGTTGTGCATTTTTTGATACTTTGGAATGATTAGGGAAAAATTTTGAACAAAGTGTTTTAATTATCAGTATGACAGTACTATCATTTATGTGGTACTAGCTGCGCCCCGCGGTTTCACCCGCGTAAGTCCCAATCCCGCGGGAACTCCGGGATAAAAAGTAGCCTATATGTTATTCTGGGTCTTCAGCTACCTACATACCAAATTTCATCGTAATCGTCTTTGTAGTTTTTGCGTGAAAGAGTAACAAACATCCATACATCCATACATACAAACTTTCGCATTTATAATATTAATAGGATAATACAATATTCATTTACTGCGCTATCGTACACAAACATGAAAACATGAACATTTGCGCAAGCGCCCTGCGCCGTCTTACGAAATTTCGATCAGGTCACGTGTTCTGACCCGAGTTTAGAAGTTTTTACCTATTCCAAAAAAGGGCGCAACACCGCTAAAGAAATTTTCACTTCAAAAATGATGTTAGTACTTATACAAATTATTTAATCGACATCAATAATAATTGATCGGGTTTTATATAACGGACGTGTCAAGAGTTTTCGAAACCAGCGTCTTTGTATGAAAAGAGTAATGAACGAAGAGCTAGACAGGTTAGGAAGGATAGTTGGCACTCAATACTCTCTGCCTACCCTGTTGGCGACTTGGCGTAAGTATACAAAATACAAGAGAATTAATGAGGAAAACCCACTGAATTGACTTTCCATGTGTGATGTATGCTAAGTAAATCTAAACGCGCAGAGTGCGGTTCTGATCCCGTGAACCTGGATTTGCATATTCCATACACGGTACATTTTCGTTTGTTTCATATGTTTATCCTATTTTATTACAATATTTACTTTTTTTACTGTACTTCACTTATATAAGTGTACAGTAAAATATCTTCACGCCCATATCCCCGAAGACGTAGGCAGGTTCACAACCAATGTACCCACGACTAGCCGAAAACACTATGTCGTTATTTTTTATAGAAAATAAAAAATATTCATTTTCATTTTCAATTTGTTTTTTGTTGGCCGACCCAGGGCTCGAATCCGAGACCTCAAGAAGTCAAGTCCTACAATGTGTTAGATGGCAAATATATTGCTATCCGGATACTTAGACGAGCCCGAGTGAGGATGTGTTTTTAAGAAAATTGAAAGTATTGTTTTCGATTTTTTATTGCCCGACCCGATAATCGAACCTTCATGCAGAAACCGTCACCGGACCACTAGGCAACAGAAGCAGTATTGAAGGTTATATAGTGCTGTGTATATGTATCGTTATTGAGAAATTCGTCTGTTTGTTTTCATTCGGATCTACAGTTTAAACAACGACTCGTCGAAACTAACTCGATTGATCTGATTTAACCCACAAATGCTGACTAACGAATATCGAATATGCAAATTGAATATGTGCGTTCGAAGGGTTAAAATCACGTTCGGTTTGTAGACTTCGAGTTTTATTTCGCATTTTGTTTATATATATTCAACTATTCTAACTATTCAGAATCTTGTTTTCGGGTTTAAAAATATCCTATGTTTTAATCCAAGTTACCCTCTACGTGTGTGCCAAATTTATTTAAAAATAGGTTCAACAGTTTTTGCGGGAAGGAGTAATAAGCAAACATACAAACTTTCTCATTTATAATATTTATAGGATTCACTCTTTATTTAATATATCGTAGTCAATGTTTTATGTCACGTAACTAATATTAAAAAAGGGAGGATTACATGTCGCTCACGGCTTGTCCTGTCCTAAGGTAGGAACCGTGTTCGGCACTTGTTCGTGTTCTGATCTAGAAGGTGGAATAGCCTTGTAAACACATTACGTCTATAACCCTGAACACAGGATCGCAACATATTTGTAACATATAACATATACACAACAACGATTGTCTCTTACGTTACTGATGCAAAGAAAGCATAAGGTTAAATAAGATCTAGAAAAATGTTAAGTGATAAAATAAACATTTTTTTAAATTTAGTTTAACACTGGGAGCGTGCTGTCTGACCCCAAAAAATGTAATACGTAGGACAATTTAAACAATTACAATGATAGCGGCGGTACAAATTATTAAAGGGGTAAATACTACTTATATCTAATTTTAATTTCAACCAAATCATGACCTACAAGGTTCGTATCTTGAAATTAAGAAACACTTGTACTGTTTTACGTATCACTTACAATTAATTAGTTTGTAAATCACCTACCGGTTTCGCTTATGTATACAGCATCAACAGGGCTAAAACTTAAACTACTAAACAATATTTTTGATTTATAAACATAAATTCATAAAATATCAAATATACCTACAACATTATTTCTATACTAGTCTATACTAATATTATGAAGAGGAAAGATTTGATTTTCATTTGTTTGTTTGAAATGAATAGGCTCCGGAACTACTAAACCGATTTCTAAAATTCTTTCACTTTTAGAATGCTATATTAACCCTGAGTGACATAGGCTTTGTTTCATAAAAATTGGTGGAGTAGAAGCCAAGTTACGCAGGCGAAGCTGCGTGAAACTGCTAGTCCTAAATTGTATAGTCGATAAAACATTTTCTGAAAAGTGGAAACATTTTATATTGAAACATAAAAAGTGCAATTTAATTTGTGCTTTAAGCTCTATTTGAACCGGATGTTTACGTCGCCCGTGTGTGTCCCGTAGCATTAAGCTTGCTTATGCTACACTCCGTTCGGAGCTTCTCTTTTACTACCAAATGCAAATGCATTCACGTTGAATGAAATATGCAGTGATCGAATTTCCCTGGAAAGGCGGTTTGCCAAAATATAATTCCTGTGGGAAATTCGTGCTGTAAAATTTTATGTATTTTCATAATGGAGTTATGATTTTCTATAACAAATGGCAAGCCAACTTATCCATACTTATACTTTTTGACCATTTCGTTAGTCGGGGAGATAGCCTACACGAATAACTCAACGGACAAACCGCCAGGCTCGGGTTCGATTCCCTATGGGCATTTGTGTGGTGAACATTTGAATGTCTGCATTTCCGGGTGCTTATTAAAATTATTCTGGTTATCTATTTAAGTATTTCTATGTATTAGTATCGTTGACTAACACCCATAACACAAGCTTAAAATTTTCTTACTTTTGTGTTAGGTTCAACTTGTGTAATTTGTCCAAATATATTTATTTATTATATGTGAGTCAATCTGTTTTTCTATAGGTTTGACATGGCAACAGTTTAATCTTATCCTATTAATATTATAAACGCAACAGCTTGTACGTTTATTTGTTTGTTTGTTACTCCTTCACGCAAAAACTGCTGAGCTGATTTTTATGAAATTTGGCAAACACATAGAGGGTAACTTGGATCAACACATAGTTTCGGGTTTTTATCCCTTTATTTATTAACCACGCGGTAAATAGCTAATAAATATTAAATAAACATCGGTGGACAAGCCAATTTTTCTAATCAAAAGTCAAGTCCAACGAGATACAATTTTGTATGGAAATCTTACCTATTCTGCGCTAAGGAAGTCGCGGGAAACAGCTAGTAATAATATACTCGTAAAGTCTATTTGTCCTACACTTTTAGATAGTTAACCCACTACAAATTTGATATAACTATAATCTGTATATAGTTAGAGATAAGAGTTCAAGCACATATTTTTTTAAAATCGACACTTCAAAGGGCTATGATTAAAAAATATAAAAATTTATTGTAAGCTGGTCGCATCTGTGGTCTTGCGGTGCAGCATTAGATTTGACTTCTGGAGATCCTCAAACCCCGGGTCGGGCACAAAAAAAATGTATTTTCAATAAGAATAACGCTGCCCGGATTGGATATGTGCCCGGTTGGCGATAGGCTTACCACCTCTCACATTGTGGGAGTTAGTGTCTTCAGCCAGTCGTGGGTTCCCAGGTTTTGCCTCTGCCTACTCTCTCCTAAACCTACTATGGGCGTGAATATATATTTTACAGAGAATTTTATGATATTGGAAGACAAACAAGCAGACGGATTTCCTGATGTTAAGAAATTCACGTCGCCTATAGACACCAAAGGCTGTAATGGTGCTTTGCTAACCTGACGCCGGGATGTTAGGCCTCGAGCAAAAGGAAGTTTACCGGCTACCTTAACCTCCGCACCGGAACACGTCATGACGTTATGGCGGCAGGAATAGGTAAGGCGGTGGTACCAGTCCGGGCGAGTCGCTGCTAAACTCTACCATTTAGATTATAAATTGTTAATATAATACATATTATAAAGCTTGGGCAGCTTGAGGACAATGCACCATACCATCTATGTTTATAGACAAAATGATTATTTATTGTGATCAGGAACTTCTCTGTTTGTTTATCTTCCGAATCCGCCACAAAACTTGAAAACATCGAGAATTTTATTAGGACAATAAAGGGACCCATTCTGTAATTAAATCTTTAAAGTTATTCGTAAAGTTTGCCCGCTTCCCAATGTCGACGGAGATTCTAAAAATAGTTGGTCGATTCTTGGGACAGTAGATGACAAATTATTTGTCTATTTGTCTCGTGAAAATCATTCTTTTGTAGCAAAATTGTGAGTACATTTTATTAGTAATTTTTATAAGTTTTAAAATGTCATCAAATTATCTACACAGTCACAGTACATATATATGAAGCAGTATGGAAATATACTTCATTGAAGCAATTTGGTAATCATGTTATTTTTATATTTCGTATTTGTTGTTTTCGTACTTTTGTAGGTAGTTACCATGTACTGTTTCTTGCATATCAATCAATGTACTCTGGAAAGGAAAGGAAAGTGTAGGTATATAACAATGAAATATTTAGGTACTAAACCTATGTTTTCACCTATGCTAAAATGTTATCTTAATAAATAATTTATTAAAAAGTAGTTTTATCATGTACAATGTAACTGTTTGCTGTAAAACGTGGGGTGTGCGTGTGGGTTTGTGTGTATGTTTGTGTGTGTGTGTGTATGTGTGTGTGTGTGTGTTAGTGCGTGTGTGTGTGTGTGTAAAAATAAAGGTACTGACTGACTCTATTCGCGGTAAAGTGCATTATACAGAAACTAATCTTATCAAAGTAATTTCACAATTATTAAGGCTTATATTATTAGATACAGCGTTGAACAATGACGCGGCGTTAATGACTGCATCGTAAGGATTGACGCTTACCATCATACCTATCCGTATCCATGTTGCTTGCCGTTATCCTGTTCCAATTCGAAGAAACGAGTATTCCTTATATTTTTCCATAACTTAGAGAACAAGCAGACGACGCTCCATATGCCAACTGACAATCAATAAACACCATAGTTACTTAGACGTCTCTACTTTGCGACTGGAAAATAAAACCAAATGCGTAAGTCTCTCAAAAGTGTAATTGCCCTACCCTTAACCATGGGATACGACAAAAGCGAGCACAGGCGTTATGACAGCCAATTCATCCACTACAGCCACTATACTGATGTACTACCGTTCATACTGACTGCACAAGTGGAATATTCCAGTAATCTTAATTACTTGATCAGAATTACGGAATCTGCCAGAGGGTAATTTGGTCGGTAAACCCAGAGGATTAGGATCCAAGCTTCAATTTGACAACGCATCATTGCTAATGCAGTATTTATACACTTATCTTCAAGTCCTTGCGGGGAATGCAGATAGTAATGAGCGCCAAGTTTCATCCTTGTAGACCTGCCTAGCTTCTCCTTCACATTAAAAACTCTTTTCATACAAAAATACCGGTTTCGGAGACTTTAACCTAACCCTCGGACAAAATCCGAGTGATTCAATCATGGAATTCCTCGTCCGGATTGGTACCACCGCCTTGTAAGGTAGCCGGTAAACTTACTTTTACTTACTTTTGCTCTGGTAGGCAACGCACTAATTACTACCTTTGGTGTCTCTGGGCCAGTAAATTCATCCATCTGCTTGTTGGCATCCATCATAAAAAAAATGGAATGTCAACCTACACCTACATCTATCCACATTCGCATTGTATATTTGCTTTTTCAAGCTTTTATCTGCCTTTTATTTCCATATAACCGAACAGTCGATGTTTAGAAAAGGTGTAGGAACTCCATCTGTTTGACATTATAAAATGTGGTGACATACTCAGCAGCAGAGTCACCTTAATAGATGTTTTGAATGCTGTATCTCTAAGACGTATAACGTTCGTATACTGCGAATTTGCATAGAAAGGAACTCTGGTGGGGAGCTCTACAGCTTTTTTTATGGTATCGAAAGGCAAATAAGGCTCTACCACCTAGTCAGATGCCACAGTGCTAGTGGCGGTAAGCCTTCACTCACCTTTTTCTAGCTGCCTGGCAGGAAGGTAAATATCTGCAAAGAAGCCCGGACTAACACGGGGGAAAATCTAGCGCATGTACACGTATGTCGCATACGAACATTCTACGCGTTGGATATACATACTGTATATCTGAATTAAAGATATTTTTCGATATTTATCAGGGTGGCTTGCTACGGAGTATAACACAAAATATCATCAAGCTTAAGCTACGGAAAACTATTCTTTATATTACTAGTCCCCACGTTCTTAAGCTTTCGTCTTTGTAGAAAATCCGGGTCCTAATACCAGGAACAACGACAAACTATAATTAAGGATTTACCATTTCAGAAAAACTGTGGTTAAGATAAGGCTAAACGGATTAACCGTTGCCTAAACAAACCCAACATTTTATTTAAAAAGTCGACTGTGTACAGTCAGCAAGCGAAATATTTGACAGTTCTTTAAACGTATTTAAGGGGTTCAGATATTCTTACTGAACTAGTACATTAATTATTGGAACTAAAAATCTTATCTTAAATAATATCTTTATACTCTTCAAGCTCCCTCTCGTAATATTTGTTACTATAGCCGTTCGTTTACCTCGCAAGCAGTGAGGCTTTGGAATTCTCTTCCCGTAGATATCAGGAGATCTCCAAATACTAATATTTTTAAAAGTATGTTAAAGCGTCACTTTCTACGTTCACTGTGATTAATACTTTTATTGCTTGTTCTAAATTATAATACCTATAATTAAAACAGGCTTCTGCTTTTAGGATGATTTATTTTGTCTATTAGTAGATGCATTTTTATATTTTTAAGAGCACCATTACACAGCATTCTGCTAAATCTTGTTCCATACTTGAGGATTGCCTGGAAGAGATCGCTGACTTGGCGATAAGGCCGCCTTTGTATATCTTATAGTATAGTATAGTATAATTTCTCTATATTTGGTGCACAATAAAGTGTAATTGTATTGTATTGTATTGTAAGTCCCTTACGGGGTAGACAGAGAGTATAGAGTGCTTAGTCTCACGATCCTCGCAGATTTTTCTGGCTTTCTCCACATTTTTTTATGATATTGGAAGGCAAACAAGCAGACGGATTTCCTGATGTTAAGAAATTCACGCCGCCTAGAGACATCAAAGGTGGTAATGGTGCGTTGCTAACCTGAGGCCGGGATGTTATGCCTCGAGCAAAAGTAAGTTTACCGGCTACCTTGCCCTCCGAACCAGAACACGTCATGACGTTATGGCGGCAGGAATAAGGAATAAGGTAGCTAAGGCAGTGGTACCAATCCGAGCGAATCGCTGCTAAGCTCTACAACCTTCGTTACCCTTTTCATACGGGTTAAACACGCCGATTAAAGTTTTTCGAAGTACAAAATAAAGGTTTAATTCTAAATTAGACTTTCCTACGACATATCGATTGTAACAAATGCTGGCGATAAGTAGTTCTTACCATCAGGAAATCATTAATTCAATCACTGTTGTACTTCTTTATATGTTCTATGGTGTGATCAGAGTCTACGTTTTCATATTTTTACAGAAGAAGTAAGCTCTACAATAACGTATTTTATAAATCAGAATAAGACATGGTACAATTTACAAAGTTTTTAGTTTGTTAGCTGCACGAAGGTGAAATTGCGGATAGAAGTTATATGTCTATGCTCTGAACTTGGCTTGAAGATATGTTTGTACATATTTCAAACATGTAATTTAAGAACGTCGAAAAAGTATAAAAGTGTATCATCACGCCAATATCCCCGAAGAGCACAACCAGGCACCCACGACTAGCCGAAGACACTAAATCTCACAATATGCAAGCCTATCGCCAACTGGTCGCACATCCAATCCCGAGCAACCTATTTTTACAAAAAATTTGGGAAAACCTCATATTATTTTTGTTGCCCGACCCGAGAATCGTATCCGGGACCTTATGAAGTCAAGCCCAACACCTGTACCGCTAGACCACAGAGGCGATTATAATTTTGCTAAAACTCGAAAATAATAACCAATAAACAGCTAATAAATCGTCAAAACGTGTTTATCGCGGCTTCCTCAGTACATGTACCTCAGGAGTGGATCACACATCGTTTTTATATTGTACTAGCAGTTTCACACAGCTTCGCCTGCGTAACTTGGCCTCCGCTGCACAGATTTTGATGTAACAAAGCCTAAATCACTTAGGGATAATGTAGCATTCTAAAAGTGAAAAAAAAATTGAAATCGGTCCAGTAGTGTCGGAGCTTATTCATTTCAAACCAACAAAAAAAATCAAATCTTTTCTTTTTATAATATTAGTACCTATAGATACACGTCGTATTGGAAAACATATCCGCAGTGAACTTCATCAAAATATTGTTACTCGCCAGTATACCGATATGTATTTATACCGAACTTCTGAAACATGATACTGTTGTTCAATAGAGTGGGGACGTGACGATCCTATAGCCATCTAGTACCATGATTTAATTTATATTAATCAACTAGAAGAGTCAATCAGTATAGTTAGTAAAACCCTTCAACAACTCGCTTGGATTGTTACTACTGCCTTACTTTTGTTAATGTCAGTGGCTGCTACCACGTTCGAGTACAGTTTAGCTTAATTTGGTAACGTCCCGCTAACGTCTTTGGTATCAATAAAGGATATTTCAATCATCTTACGAGAAGTTAATAATAAATATGTGTGTTGCCAACCTAAGCAAGTAAAGCTTATTGCTTGAAAGAAGTTTACCGGCTATGTACAAATACATGATAATTATATACACTGACGGTATGACGAAACAGTCAAAACGAAACAGAAAAAAAACAGTAAAGCGCTTAAAGAACTCTACCCTAATTAATAGTTCCTATTTTAAACTAAACCAAAAAAGGAGGAGGATATAATAACTAATAAAATAACAAAACAATAAAAAAAATATATATATTGTATATTATATAATAATATGATACACAATTACTCGGCCAATAGCAAACCTATTTTAATGGTTCCTTTTACAAAGATAGCTCATTCCGAGATGGCCCCATATTAATTTTATCATTATCCGACTAGTGCTTTTTGTGTTCTACTCAATAATACATAAATCCTATTAATATTATAAATGCGAAAGTTTGTATGTATGGATGTATGGATGTTTGTTACTCTTTCACGCAAAAACTACAAAGCCGATTACAATGAAATTTTGGTATGTAGGTAGCTGAAGACCTAGAATAACATATAGGCTACTTTTTATCCCGGAGTTCCCGCGGGATTGGGACTTACGCGGGTGAAACCGCGGGGCGCAGCTAGTTATTAATAGTTCCTTTAAGGACAGTTACTTTACTCTTTGAATAGTAGGATTTTCATAAAACTAATGTGGATCTCGGAATCTTTAGTTTAATTGAGTAGAGATTATCAAATCGCGACTTGGTATCTAATACAATAGTCGGTTTGTGCATTTTTTCTGCATGTAGTTATCTTTTTAACTTCCGACGCAAAAAAGGGGGTGTTATAAGTTTGACATGTCTGTCTGTCTGTGGCATCATAGCTCCTTAAAGTATCCTTAAGTCGATCTATTTGTTTAAAACGTTAAATATTTTTAATATTGGCATGATAATAACTTATGTAATAACTTAAGACAGAAGGTCCTTCAAGTAGACACTAAATAGATTAACCGACTTGGTATTACATGGATCTCACAACTTTTGACGGTAGAAAGACTGAGCTGCGAGACTTGGGTTTTTTACAGGATGTTTTTGATGGGATTTTATTATAAGGTAGCAATAAAGTTACATCAAAAACTGACAACGGATAGTGTGGATATCTAGCGTATCATTTTAGTGTGAATCTCTCCTAAAGGTGTGTTCACAAAGAAATTTCGGTTAAAATGATACAAAAAATCATACATTCCGATGAATGAAAATGCTATATATGACGATCTATTAAGAAAGCTTACTGTTAGTAAGCTTGTAAGAAGCAACATTTGTTGAATAGATCATTACCAATAAGACTACTGGTGGTAGAGTGCCTTGCTACTTGTTCATTTATTACACCGCATTGCCTATTCCTTTTGGCTATCGCTTCTATATTGACAGTATAATGTTCTGATATGCGCAGGGTACAGTAGCTTTAAGACTAGCACAACAAGCCTAACATCCCGACCACAGGATAGCTACACGAAAAACATTTATTGTGTGTATAGACAACGACTCCTTCTTATCATAAAGAGAGCCATATGCTTGTCCGCTAACAAAAAAGTATATGTCTACTAACATAGAAAAAAAATCTGTCGGTTAAAAAACAAAATTGCAATTTCTCAGGTACTCATTCCTCAAATGACAACCCTAACAGCGCTATATATCGAGGATAACGATAAATAAAGCTGAACATGCAAATACAGATCTGATGACACCTTGTTTAATGAACTAAATGAACTTCCTCTCGTATTCCTTTACAATATTTCAAACAGTATGGGAAATCTTAAATTTGTAATCAATATTTGCATATTACTTCTGACGGTTTATTATTGGAGGATTATTTGCTCTGTGTTTTAGCAGTTCAGGTGTTGGTCATGAGGTCCCGGGTTCGAACCCCGGGTCAGGCAACAAAAAGGACATGTGGTTTTTCCAATTTTCTGATAAAAAAATGTTGCCCGGATCGGATATGTGCCCGGTTGGCGATAGGCTTGATACCTATCACATTGTGGGACTTAGTGTCTTCGGCTAGTCGTGGATGCCCTGGTTGTGCCTCTGTATACCTCTTCTTGGATATGGGCGCTAAGATATTTTTTTAACATTTAATGTTATCAATTATCATATTGCCAATGTAATAATATGACCCACGGAGTGTATGTGTGTGTGAGTGCAAATATTTCAATTACAGCTCCAGATTCATTTGAAATGTTTGAAAGAAATGTATAATCAATAATACTAGCAGCCTGTCTCAACTTCATATGGTTGGAGAAATTCATAATTTTTCCTACATCAAAATAACTAAGCCTATTTAGGTACATTAGCGATAATGTCATTTCTTTTTTAATTTTCAGTTCTTGTTTCTAATGCTAAAAGAATTTTCGAAAAATTGAAATCAATTTTTTATACAGTTTCATTAGTTACAGTTTTTTTAAAGTATCATATCTCCGAAGTAGTAGGCAGAGGCACTACCAGGGCACCCATGACTAGCCAAAGACATTAAGTCCCACAATGTGATAGGTGGCAAGCCTATCGCCAATCGGGCACACATCGAATCCCGAGCAACATTTTTTTTATTAGAAAAGTGGAAATACCACTTTTTTTTGTTTTACGACCCGGAATCCGAACACGAGACCTCATGATTTCAAGTCCAACACTTGGAACGCTAGACCGCAGAGGCGATTTCTTCTTAATATATTTAATTTCTTATTATTTTTTAATTCTAATGCAAAATCAAAGTCTACCGTGATATTCTCGATCAGTTTTTCTCTATCTTCAACAATAACTAACCTGTGTGATTGGATGTTTACCGACGAAAGATTGAATGTTTGCCGGAAGTCAATTGGAAGGAAAACAAATTTAAATTTTTCCCAGCTCAGTCGCCTGTGACTTTGACTAACACGAGAATTGTCTGTTTGTTCACATATAAACGAAAACTACTGGATTTACACAAAGTTTTGACTATTTGAAAAATAGTATCAAACTTTTTTATTTATAACTAAACTTATTTGTGTTCAAGCCGAAGAGAGTCTAATCAGGAGAGTAAGGCACAATAGGCTTCCGTCACAGCCTCACCACGAGTAGGCTATACGATGTACCACGGCATATTCTACACTATGATTACAAAAATGTCTAAACAATAAAGAGCACACAACGCCGACAATTAATTACTAAAACAAAAAAAATGTGTGCGTGTACTATCGTACACTCGTAAGAAGTGAAGAAGTGAAACTTCTTTAGGACGTTATTTTTCAAAAAATAATTTACTATATGCAACTTTACAGAAATAAAGTTTATTGCCAATCCCTACTCCGCTGGAGAAAGTATACTTCGGATCACGCGTGGTAGTGATAAGAACAAAGATGGCGCGTAACGGAAAAATGTGACGCGTAACGAAATAATGTTACACTAATTTTTTTTCCAACCCCGATAAAGAAGTTTCACTTCAAAAATATTAAAACAAATGTCACAATTTACATCGTAGTCTAATTATTACACCTTACGCTGCACCAACCGATAGGACTCTTACTGAACCATCTAATTACTGATTTTTTTTCGTGGACTCGTGTGTCGTCGTTTGTACGGTACGGTCGATTTTTTGAGGATGCCTCGGTGTCGAGGCGAAACGTACGTCGAGTGCGATTTGGTGTTCTCTGTGGTGAGTTCTTCGACAAAATAGGCGACGGACGTGACAAGTTGTTTTATTTCCCTAGGTCGGAATCTATTCGTGATTTAGTGGGTTATTCAGTATCTTTTTAGTGGTGATCACTGAGTAAAGTGTACATCAAATATCTGTCAAGTGACGTGTTTCATATTTGCTATCTCCAGTGACCAACAGCAATACAATAGAGACAGCAAAAATAAAACACGCCATTTGACAGCTATTTGATGTACACTTCACCCAGTGATCATCACTAGAAAGATACGGAATAGTCCTACTGGTCGCAGAGGTGGGAGGTGGGAACGTTAGGTAGGCTTGTCACATTTTGTGTCACTTAGAAGACTTCTCGCCTCAACAGTTACACTTCTTACGCGAAATTAACAAAATAAAGGCTTATTCACATCTGTTATAATGTGTTTCCGTAAAGTAACACCTGATTCAATATTTGTTTTGTGGTAGAGACAGTCCTTGTACAGATTCTAAAAGTTACACAAATGGTTATACGTACCACCAGGAAGTTTTTTCAGCCATTTTCAACTGGATGTTTCATGTTAAGTATTATAAATTCCCCTTGTTGGTCCGGGCTCCTTTGCAGTATAGACCATCTGGCTTCCTGCCAGGAACCTTGTAAAAGGTAAGCAGAGGCTTACCGTCACTAACACCGTGACATCTGATTAGGTGATAGACTTTCGCAGCGTTTCACCCGGATTGGTACCACCGCCTTAACTATTCGTAACGTCATGACGTGTTCTGTTTAGGAGGGTAAGGTAGCCGGTAAACTTACTTTTGCTCTTGGCCTAAGATCTCAGTCTCAGGTAGGCAACGCACCATTACCACCTTTGGTATCTCGAGGCAGAAGGAATTTCTTACTATCAGGAAATCCATCTGTTTGTTTGCCTCCCATTATCATAAAAAAAACAAATTGAGTGCATTGAAAAACTTGCTACTTTATGAACGTACCCTTAGTATGTATTGTACATTTGTAAAGGCAACAAAAGAGTATGGTTTTGGCGTGCCGACACAAATGGTTGTGCTGCCTTTGTCATGTTGAAGCCTTATATCTAAATTTCAAATAAGTATGTTTTTGGCAAAGCCTGAGGCATTAAACCT
>NJDD01003658.1:0-53847 GCA_002245505.1 Calephelis nemesis | reverse complement strand
TTGTATGGTTTATGTGAATAAAGAATATTCTGATTCTGATTCTGATTCTGATTCTAACATTTAACACTAGATAATAACTGTTTATACATAATAATAATAATAAGTAATATTTTAAAAACAGTAGTTCCTACTTTACTTTCTATTTTTGCAACAGCATATTATTATCATGCGTTTCGTTGCAGTATTTCTGCTTTAATATAGCGATGCATCAGTAACATCTAAGGTCCATAGTAGACAAAGAATTTCTACTACCATCACGAGAGCTTCCTGATAGTAATTTTATTAACTAAAAATGTATTAATGATTTAAATCATCTATTCGTAAAGCAAAGTCGGGTTTGTTAAAACACTTATTTTCTTTCTTCAGGTTTTGGCATTCGCGTTAGCATTTTCCTATAAGTAAAGCAGAAATTAGCATCAATTTGCATCCAATTTACCGAAATCGGGATTCAATTATGATTATTCATGAGTCATCAATAAGTTATGTCAGGGTCATGGGTAAAGCGGTGGCCTCATTACTCAAGCTCATGTAGTGAGATTTAGCGGCAACGAAAAAATACACGATACGAGATGATTATTTCATTTGTGCACTTTCACTGAACAAAATTGTACAAAATGCCACTAAAATTGACTAAAGTCACTTAATATAAATACGAAATTCAATCATTATGAAAAAACTTCGACCATCTTTTCTCTCGATAACACCAAAGCTCGTTAAAACACTTATAAATCAAAAACTGGTGGGCTGATTTAAAAAAGTTTTTAAATTCATCTTAGTCCAGAACAACAGAAAGTAGCCAGCGGTACGAAATTTACCGAGACAGCTAGTACGTCATATAATAACATTCACTGATTGCAAACAATGTTCGAATGAAGTTGCATAGTTTACAAAATGCAAATTTGTTCAACCGTAAAATGCATTACCCATTCCAAACATTTGTGTTTCGATGTGTGTTTTAGGGTTAAATCCAAATATTATCATATTAGCATAATTTACACACAGTAAACTGAAGGATAATCAATGTTTGTTTAGTAAATATTGCTAACGTGCATAATGATGACGCTGTATTGTCTCCTTTGTCGTTTTCCGATTGGGAGAGTTGGGTAGCAGCAGTCGCCTCTGTGGTCTGAACTTGACTGCATGGTCATGACATGAGGATCGATCTGGTGGTAGATTATAAAAATGTCGACGCGCACAAGTACCACTTGTATGGTTCACGTGAATAAAGATTTTTCTGATTTTGATTAATGAGGTCCTGGGTATTATTCCTGGGTCGGACAGCAAAAATAAAATTGGGTTTTTCCAATTTTCTACTATAAAAAATATTGCTCGGGATTGGACATGTGCAAGGTTGGCAATGGGCTTCCCGAATGTAGGACTTTGTATCTTTGGCTAGTAGTTGGTGCCCTAGTTGTGCCTCTGCCTTCCTATCCTGAAATATGGGCGTGAAAATACTTTCTTCGGTTTTTGAATTATTTGTGGAAATCCAGAAAACTTTCGAAATGTAAGGTTATAAAAAAACTTACTAATGGTAAGATTACCAAGAGGTTAAAGTTTAGTTTGTGTGATGCAATGTTATCGCTATGCATTTTTATTTACATCACCAGAGTAGTGTAGGATATTTTAACCTGTGACGGAAAAAGAGGGTTTTTATAATCTTGCTCTGTCCCTCGTTCAAATATTTTATTTCCATGTAGTGATAAAATAACTCTTCTTTCAAAAGATAGAATATGATTCCGAAACCCGGTACCTCAAGGAGTCAAACCCAAAACCGGACCGCTAGACCACATAGCCAATACTACCTTTTTATTTTGATTTTTTGATTTGAATAAGACTACCATCATGACTGAAACATCACTAAAAACATTTTATCAAAATACATTCACATAACACACAAAATTATAATAAAAATACAAAACCCATATGTTATATAGCGAAGAAAAATTACGATCACATTATCTTTACAAATAAATTGCATCAAAATCGGTCCATTCGTTTAAAAGTTATAGTGCTATAGATAGACATCCAAATAAATATCAAATTTATAGCACCCCTCCTAATTTGTCAAAAAACATAGTTAAACTGAGAACCCTCGCCTCTCTTCTAACTAATCATATTTTTGGATTTGTTTGGTGAATAAATTCTATACTTTCAATTCTAATAGTATCGCTCAGTAAACAAGGTTTTCTCGAATAAGGTAACGAAATTTCAAAAAAATCATAAATGAAATAAAATTAAAAACATAGATACTGTCGCTAAAATGACAACTGTTCGCAGAAAATCGCGCGGAGTCATCGACCTTATACGCGGAAAACTAAAAGTGCTATAATTTGTTTATTTGAGTTTGATTTTTTAACTTTTTATGTGGAATTTTGCGGCTTTGCGCACTTTTTTGGAATGGGTAAAAACTTCTAAACTCGCGTGTCCTGACACGTGACCTGAAATTTCGTAAGACGAAAATTCGTAAAACGGCGCAGGGCGCTTCTGCGAATGTTCGTGTTGTCATGTTTGTGTACGATAGGTAGCGCAATAAATGAATCTTCTATTCTACCACATGAATGATAGTACTTTCATACTGATAATCAAAGCAATTCATGCAACATTATTCCCTAACCATCCCAAAGTATCAAAAATGCACAACGTTAATTTCAAGTTTTCGCTTCTGCCGGCACTCCCGGAATGTCAACTCGACGTTTTTTTTAAACGTTTTAGTTAATTACTTATTAAGAATATCCAGTCCCAATTTCGAGCACAAATTTAAAAATACCTTATACTCGTACAATAGAGAGCTCTGAAGCTTATCTTATAATTTTACACATTTTAATAAAGATATAATTACTCTACAAAATATAATTTTGTTTTGTTTATGATGCTATCAAGAAAGTTAACACAAAGAACTTTTAAATTATCTACTTAAAAAGGTGATAAAATCTTTTTAAAGTGCATATTAAGACATTATCTTAAAAAAGATATACAGATTAGTCTTGATAGTATATTTTATGAGTTATTTCATGTTGCTTTGTAGTCATTAAGATTTTAATCCAGACAGATTTCAGTGATGTTAATCATCTAAAAAAGCTTTTAGCCCTTTTTAAGTATTGATCTGGATCTTTTTGTAGAGTAGAACATCTGACACTTTATCTGTTTAACAATAAAAAACGATCGATCGCCTATAATAATAAACTATCTACAGATATAGACCTCTAGAGAGTTGATGCCAGGATATTTTTTGTTGATTATTGAAAAATAAGAAGGGTCACCTGATCTAAAATAACACGATCTCTTATCGTTGATAAGTCATTAATACTGGCCGTAAATGGGTTACATACTAAAAAGGATATTGGTGGTAGGGCTATGCAACAACTTGCGCGGGTACGGATTCACCGTTTAGTCTATTATTGATATTTATAAGTCACGGTTACCTCTCAATTTTTCCAACAGAAAATGAACTGGACCGGCGTAACAAAAAACCACTGTATGAAATGCGGCGACAACATACAGTGGTTTTACACTCACTCCATCTTATGAGTTTTGGATCAGGTCACGTGTTCTGACGTCAGTTGTTCAGTTTTACCCATCACTAAAAACGCACAACGCCTCTAAAGAAGTTTTCCCTTCAAAACATCATAAATTACGTTCACTTTTTAAACGACTCTAAAAAAAGAAGGAGGAGGTTCTCAATTTGACTGTATGTTTTTTATGTTTGTTGCGTGATTACTCTGTCAATGTCCAACCGATTTTGATGGTCCTTTTTTAAAAAGATAGGTCCATAATCCGACATGGTTCCATATTAGTTTTATCATGATCCGACTAGTAGTTTATAAGTTATACTTAACAATGCATGAATTTTCCACTAATCTTCACGACCTCATTATATGGTAAGTGGAAAATATATTATGCATTATCTATGACTCTAAAACTACAAGTAGGATGTCGATAAAATTTACGTGGGAACATTTCGGAACCATTTGCTGTTTCGATAAAACGCAACGTGGTACTCAATGAAGAAGTAGGAGTTGGTTTTTGCAGTTGGTATTCCTTACATTGCCTAGTTATTGTATAGTATACCAAATTATACACATTGTCTGTAACATCTGGACTCAAATATTTAAAATGATTCACAATTATTTTAAGATAAAACAGCGAGGAAACCCCCGGGTCTCTTTTTTTTCTGATATTGGAAAGCAGACGGATTTCCTGATGGTAAAAATTCACACCGCCTAGATACACCAAGATGGTAATGGTGCGTTGCCAACCTGAAGCAAAAATATCAGGCCTCGAGCAGAACTAAGTTTACCGGCTACCTTATCCTCCAACCCGGAAAATGTCAACAGAAAGCACTGACGGTGGTAAAATCCGGGCGAGTTGCTGCGAAACTCAACCACCTAGTCAGATGTCACGGTGTTAGTGACGGTAAGCCGATGCGGTTTTACGAGCTGCCTGGCAGAAAGGCAGATATTCCATTCTACAAAACGCCAGGACTAAAAACACTGGAAATAACAGTCTAAAATGAAAAATACATTATGAAATATAGATACGAATACAGTTACTGAAAACAATGGCAGAAACACGATACGGAATCAACAATAAACATTTATATAAAAGGTTTTTTGTTCTATTGTGGTTAGATGGACTGAAAACATAACGAAGGGTTTGTCATTCGAGCAAAAACTGGTCTATTTCTCTCGGAATATTGTAATATGGTCAACCTACATTATCATAACAATACTATTCGTTTATATGTGATGGGCAAAACTCGAATATGTTTTAACATTTCTAGCCAAAAGAATTTGAAGTGAAAGCGGCGTTGCGCACTTTTTTTGGAATGGGTAAAAACTTCTAAACTCGCGTCAGGACACGTGACCTGCTTCGTAAGACAAAAATTCGTAAGAATCTACTCTACTCGGGCTAGTTGAACTAGACTTCAAGAATTCAAAATATATGTATAAATAAGATTTTTTTTCAGGAATTGCTGACACCTATATACAGACGTTAAATAGATACTAGAATATATAATATGTTAGCGGTCAGACTTAGAAGAATACACAATATGCCTTCTTTCGTCGGGAATTGAACTAACGCAATGGTAAATGGTGGCGAGTTCGCTAACCCTCGACCAACGAGTTACAAAGTATCATGCTTCGATGAAATAGGAATTGATGCCAATTTTGCAGCAATTCTGTTTTTAAATCACACCTTATTAAAAAACTAAAAGCTTTTCTAAGCCTTATAAAAACAAACCCTTATCCGAGAATAATAAATATTTAATTCTTTGAAAATACTATATCCAGTTTTATACATAGCGTAAGCGTATTAAAGATGAATACGTTAAAACTTTGTGAATAATAAAGTAATCACCTTTTGCAAATATAACAGTGTTTATACTGTGATAATAATCATTGTCATTATAACATGACAGTTGGTTAATGCGTTACCAGGTTTCCATGTGGCATACTATATTATTGACTGACTCAAAAAAGAAGAGGTTATCAATTCGACTTTTTTGTATGTTTGTGATATAATTACTCGGTTAACAACGACTCAATTTTGATGGAATCGAAAAAATATTTCGAAAGATAGGGTATAACTTAAAATTCCATATTGTAGTACCTACTTATCACGGCCCGATTGGTTGTTTGTCAGGTAGGTATCTATATAATAATATATTATAAAAAATAATCATGTTAGTTATAATATTTATAATTCAAAAACTTGATTTGGCTAAAAACTTATTGTTTAGGAACCAGGAAACGGATACGAAATTATTAATAACTATCCCGTTAGATTGTGAGGAAATTAGGAAAACCAATATTTAATTTTTTCCCATATAACTAGACTAGTGGAACGAAGTTTGCTGGAATAGCTAGAACTTATAATTCATTATGTATATAACCTCAACGACATATCTTTACCTTTTGAGAAAGAATGATCTTATCTCTAAGAATCGCTTTAAACTGAAAGACCAAACTCTTGTTAAACAACTGTTATAAAGAGATAAATCGTTTAATAGAAAATTGTTTTCTGTTACTGAAACTAGCAGTAAGTGGCTAAGTACATGTGGAACTCAATCTTGAAGGCTTATTACTGGCAAGCATAGCGACTCTGAGTGAAGAATGATGTAGTTCACGTTAAAAACAATTGACACTTGTATAAGCATAAAATAACATTGTTTTTCATAGTTTCAGCAAGCAAACACAAAATCTAGCACTATTACAATAATTTCAAAGTACTGTAAGAGGTTCAAATACATAGCTTTCCTGCTGTATACTCGATACTCTCTGCTCACCCCGCAAAGAACTTGGCGTCAAGATATGTATGTGTGTCTATTGTGCATGTGTGAGAAACAAAATATTTGCGGTTTTAGAAAATCCTATATCTCATAAACTCGTTAAAATCAATATTCATCGAGCTTTGTTGAGTTTGACGCTACATTTTTTTAAACACACAAACAACAAACTTTCCAATATCACGTTTTGCCAGTATTCAGTTCACACTGTCATGATAATGCTCGTCATCTCAGTTCACTGGGTTGTGAAGAAATCATGACGTGCTCATGACGTCAGCGTCGACTAAAATATCACTGCAAACTTTTTTCTCATGTTTGGAACTTTCGCAACAAAAGAGGTCATTTCCAATTAAAAGTTACATAAATTTATATTATAAATTAATATAACTTATAAATCATGTAACTTATTATAATTATATTTTTTCATAAAACAATATATAATGATTATATTATATATAAAATTCTCGTGTCACGATGTTCGTTCCCATACTCCTCTTAAACGGCTTGACTGATTTTCATGAAATTTTGTGAGCATATTCAGTAGGTCTGAGAATCAGCCAACATCTATTTTTTATAACCCTAAGTGATGAGGGTGAATCTTTTTCATACCCCTTAGTGATAAGGGTGACTTACCCCAATTTTTTCATAGCAGAACAACGTCAGCCGGGTCAGCTAGTATTTACATAACTTATAAATTATATTACTTTAACATAAATTTATTACTCCCCGTGTTGGCCAAAGCTAATTTGCAGAGTATACCATCTGCCTTCCTACAAGGCAGCTCGAGCATAGACTTTCCATCACTAGCACCGTGACATTTAACTAGGTTGTAGAGTTTAGTGGCGACTCGACCGGATTGTTACCACCGCCTTATCTATACTTGCCGCCATAACGCTTTCTGTTGACGTGTTCCGGTTCGGATGATAAGGTACCCGGTAAACTTACTTTCCCTCGGGGCCTAACATGTCGCCTCCCCGGATTATTAAAAAAAAGTGAAGAAAAGTAAAGAATCTTCACGCCCATATCTCCGAAGAGGTAGACCGAGGCAAAACCAGAGCATCCAAGATTAAAAATCATGTTTTTTATAAATATCAAAGTGACTTGAAATACGGAATAATGATAGCTAATAAATTCCAGGCAGTCCGTTTTCGCTAACTAAGCCATGTTAACTTAGATAACATAAAGGGAACAAATGCATTATCTAATAGTGGAAGGGTCCAGATCTTGTCGAAGACTTAGTATGCTTGACCACTTAAAATAAGAGATGAGAGTTAAAAGCCAAAAAATTACCTAACTTTGGATGATGCGAAGGTAAAAGAGATTAAGAAGAAACAGAATTTGAAAGGCGTTATTCATGCCAGAGTTAACATCAGCTTGATGTAAAATATCGCCGAATGGGTTGGCAGAGACACAACTAGGGCACCCACGACTAGCCAAAGACACTAAGTCCTACAATGTGATAGGTGGCAAGCCCATCGCCTACCGGGCACATATCCATTTCCGAGCAACATTTTTTTTTTTCAAAATGGAAAAATTTTTTTTTATTTTTTTGCCCGATCCGGGAATCGAACCCTGTGGTCTAGCGGTCCAGGTGTAGGAAGACACACAGAGACGATTTTGATGATCAGTAATAACACATCATCGCATTTTTAATTTACTGCCATAAATTTTATCTATTCCTATAAATCTGATCAAGCATAGCCGCGGTTCAAGTTAGTGTATTTAATTTGTGTAAAATTACGCCTACCAATGGGAGATTCCGAATAAAGCTTGTGACGTCAGTCCAACCAAAAAGGATTTCCGGCGAGAGCTTTCATGATGAGGTTCATAACAATCTATATTTATATAATGGAGTAAAACCTGATGTAACATTTTTAAGATGTAACAGATTTTGCAACTGTCGGGAGATTATTATATTATGTTATTATGCCGTTTATATTTTATTAATAATAAAAACAAAAGATATTTGTGTAATAGAGTAAAACCTGATTTAGTATCGCCTCTGTGGTGTAGCGGTTCAGGTGTAGGACTTGACTTCTTGAATTCGGGCAACAAAAATTAGAAAATGTGTATTTTCAATTTTCTAATAAAAATAACTTTGCCCGGGATTGCATAATATATGACCGGGTGTCTAAAGGCTATTATATTGTAGGACTTAGTATTTTCGGCTAGCCGTGGGGGTCCTGGTTATGCCTACCTCTTTGGGGATATGGGTGTGAAGAAACATTTTTTTCTTAAACACAAGCCCCACACAAGCAAAACTAAAATTTTACGTGATATTTTCAGTATGTGGTAGCAATTTCGATCCCGTGGAAGTTTTACATAAATAGCGCACAAGTACCACTTGTACAGTTCAAGCCGATAAAGTTTCTCTGATTTCGATTCATAAAAATAAGCGTCATAAGAATCAGAATAAAAAAAAATACTTCGTGAAAATACCCTTTTGAATTAAGATATTTGCTCCTACCACTTTTATCATTCGAATGGCTAAAGATTAAATCTCTTTTCCAGGATAAATATTTCTTAATGAGTATAATTTGAAAAGGAAAGAGTGAATAGGCAATTTCCAGCTTTCAACTTACAACTTTCTTCTTTGAGGCGGGTTCAGGTTTCTGATTATACAGGGTTACTTTCAAAGGACCAGCCAAATTTTAATACCAAGAAGTTTAGGCTAAAATGATAACTTATTTTAAATATGATTGCCAAATTGTAATAATTACTTTTATAAACTTTCGTTTAAAATAGTCAGCGTTAATACTAGCTTGTTGTCACGCTACATCGTGCATAATGCTATGCGTCACCCAGTCAGCGCAAGCTATTGCTGTTACGGGCAGCAGTTGAAGGCTTTGTTTACGTAACCATATATTTTGTATTCAAATATTTTTTTTAATTCTTAATTATTTCAAAGATCGTTAGTGCTATCGATCTCCAATCCTCTCTCAAAATTTGGCTGGACTTTTAAATGTTACCCTTTGTAAAAATAGATCGATGTTGACAAGAAGAAACCGATTTTTATGAGAATATAACTAGCAAAACATTATTTATAGTAGCCAAGTACATAATGTTTTTTTATAGTTTCTATGAATTTTTTTGGTGATATTATTATTACAGAATTACTTATAGTATATGTTATAGCAAATAGTATTTCCAAAATTCAATTGAAATTGAGATATTATTGTGTGCCTACATAAAAAGGTCCAAGGATATAAAAGGTGAATGGCTCAAAGGCTGATTGCTACCTCAATTTCAATAATGATGACATGTGACTTTCGGTGATGACCTTTTGTCCACCTTCACTTTAACGTTGCCATGGTGAATGAATTCTGTAATCTATTACAGGTTTTTTCTAGATCTCATTAGCAACATATATTTATAACGGATTTCGAAGAAATTAAGTTATATGTCCTATATTTTTTATGTATTTTATCTAATTTTTAAATGTTGCTCGGGATAGGATATGCACCCGGTTGGCGATAGGCTTACCACCTATCACATTGTGGGACTAAGTATTTGCGGCTAGTCGTGGGTGCCCTGGTTGTGCCTCTGCCTACCCCTTCGGGGATATGGGCGTGAAGATACTTTTTTTTTAAACTTTTCGTAACCAAATCCAAAAAAGGATAAGGCTCTTAATTCGTATGTTTGTTTTTTGTATGTTTGTTGCGCGATAACTCGGCCAATAGTCAACCGATTTTGACGGTTCTTTTTTAGAATGGTAAGTTATGATTCCGAAGTGGTCAGTATTATCCAAGACAATTTATTTTTATCAATAATATACTCAGAGGGGCTTAAATACACTTAACGCAATAAATTTATGACTTCCTTAATAAATTTGCCAAAAACAATATTAAAACCTACCTTAAAAATACCATTTAACTAACAAATAATTATTTAAATAAACCACCTCGAAGCATTCCTGGTGCAAAAGTACCCATGACACTAGCGTCATTACCACGTTGGATGGCCAACGCGAGTCTTTGCACCAAGAATGAGCCGGAGCGGGTGTCATGCCCGTTATCTCGGAGTCTGTGCCCTAATTCGTAGATGAAGCACTTAGCTTCATGGCACATTGTTCCCATTGTCTCTACTGCAATAGGAATAAACAAATATGTATTTTTCAGAGCTGCATATTTTTGTTTTTTTTTTAAATGCTGCATCTTCAGCAGCCGCTGCGGGTGACGATGTTGTACGATTGAGATGACTCGGAGTAAAGGTACTAACGCAAGTGGTGCCTTGGTTGTGCCTCTGCCTACCTCTGACTAGGTAATAAGTAACTGATCACACAAACACCAAAACTAGTTGTTTAAATTAATTAGGCATCCAAAATAAAACCAAAAACACCAATATACAACACAAAGTGTATGCGTGTTTATGTTATCCCAGACATATACCAATAAAATGACTAACAACAACATAATTCGACTTTGAACAAGTTTTAATAACAATATTATTCAGAAATCGCCATACAAAATGAAAATATTATAATTGGGAGCAATGACCTTAAAACTCATGAAACATATGTCGTGTTTATATTAAAAGTAATGAAAGGCTAATGATACTAATCTTATATATTACCATAGTTACTAACATAGAACAGTATCATGAAACTCCAACTTTATAATCCAATTAAATGCAACACTCATTCGTTCCTTTTCATATAGAATTGCTTAATTAGTAAGAACTCTCTTCTAAAAATTTTAATAAATTAAATTTTAATTATTTAAGAATAATTTTTTCAAAATTTATTTTTAACAAATTCATGTTTATTGGACACCAAACATAATTAGCTTGCACTCTAGGCAAACTTTATGCCAATCAAATAAAAACTTAATTTGGGGCATAGGCATTATTAGCATCTGCCATTAATCGAGTTAAATTAATTTGTAACATTTTTTTAAGAAAATTTTGTTTTGAATTATAAAAAAATCTTGCTCATATTGTAGTTTTTACGTAGCACATCTTTCAACCATTTTTATAATGACAAAAGTAGGCATAAAAGTAGGCCGGTTATAAATAAGATAAACATATAGATACGTAGCTATCAATTGTAGTTATTAGTTTTGTAGGATAATAATATAAGTATAATATACCTAGTTTAACCGGTTTTGGTTTTTAAAATACATACGCATAGAAACGAACGAATAAAATCAAAATTAAAATAGTCACATAAAAAAAATCATAGCAAAAAAAAACACTGAGAAAGCGAATTATGTACTGTTTGTTAATGTTGTTGGTTTCTTGATCGCTAACACCGTGACTGTTACTAGGTGATATATTGAAGTGACTTGGCCATACCATCAGCTAACATTTTTTTGACACAATAACGTCAACACTTACTACTATCGTAGTCCCGTTGGAGATTACAGAAACTAGTAATCTCACATATGCACACGGCTTAAAATCTCAGCAACAGATTGACAACGCACCAATACCATTTGTGATATCGACAAGCGGCAAGAAATTTTCACATCTCCTTTACCACATAGTTACCTCATAGTACTTAACCTTTCATCTCGTAGCTAAGCGTAGCGGTGGAGCTACAACTTTACATGACTCTACACTGTAAGTGCTACAACAGCGCTACAAAATGATAACGCTACGTTTTTAACATTGTTTAGTATATCAATAAGATTTTTTTTGAGAGAGAGCTCTATGTTTTAAGTAACTATTTTCGTTATATCTAAACTTTTCAACGGCTTTAACCAACTCGAACAAAAGAAGGTTATATATTCCACTTTAATTTTTGTAAAAAGAAGAACAACGAGAGGGACAACAATCGTTATAAAAATAAAAGAATTGCCACATCTTGACAGACTTCAAAACCAAAATAATTGTGTTACATTCTTTCTAGAGATACAAATTCGATAATAAGATTTTAATGGAAGTTCTGTCGCTATAAGAAGAAAAAAAGGTCGTAGTTTTCCGTGATTATTAAACTTCTTATATTTATAGAGCGAATGAACTAATTTTGGTACAGTTATGTATAGTTTTGTTCAGTGAATATGCACATGTGAAGTATTTAACGACGTTATTAGTGTACCATTTAGATATTTCTATTTCCCTATATGAGCTTCTAGTATTTACCTAGATGAGCTTGAGTAAGGAGACCACTACTTTACTTAGGCCTCTGAAATTACTTTTATGTCAAATTGTGAGTAAATTTCAATAATTTATGCACGATTTTGTTTAATCCTCTTTTTTTATAAATGGCAGATGCTAAAACTTATAACAGAACCTTAAAACAGATACAAAAATCGGTACTACGGTAGTTTACGGTAGATAGCGATAAATTAATTTACATTCTAAAAACTGTGTGTGTTAATAAATAATCATGTAATCAATACCAAAAACAATGTGTTAATATTGAATAAAAATCTAGACACACGGTAGTGTGTCCGCCAAGTTCAAGCAAAACAAAAGCGACACACCGACCGTGGGTTATATTACACGAACCATTACGGGCCAATTTCGACCCCCCTTTAACTCAAAATCTATTTTATCTACGCATATGAAACTTCAAGTGTCTGTTAAGACTTCCTTACTTATCTAAAATACAAAATTTCATTAATATACCTATTGCAGTTCTTGAGATATTGACGTCAGAAAATCGCTAATTTTACTATACACACACTGACTAACTCACTCATCAAAAACCTAGACCACTTCCAATGGTTGCATTGACTTGAAATTTGGCATGAAGGTAGGTCTTTAGGTCAAGGTAAAGGGAAAAATCTGAAAATGGCCAAGTGTGAGTCAGTTTCAAAAATAATGAAGCTGTAAATTTATACCCCTAAGGAACTAAAACGAACTAAATGGATCTATCTTCCAATGGTCGTACCAACCTGAAATTTCGTTACGAAGGTTTGTATTTAGTCAAATTAAAGTAAAAATCTAAAAACGGCCAAGTAACTTTCGAAAATAACGAATACTGTGTAACTTTGATCTACTATAAGTATGGAGCAACCTGTTTTGTTTTCGCAACGCTATGTGTCAAGTATATAAGTTTTAATGAAAAATTATATACTTAACACATAGCGTTTAGTAGGTTTATAACAAGTGTGTGAAAACTTGCCAAGTAACATCATTAAAAAGTACAAAAAAAATTGTTATCAGGAAACTGCTGAAAAAACAGGTTCGCGTTCCTGTAAATATTAGAATTTTAGGTATTTAATATGATATTTATTCAGAATCTACTTATCAAACTGCGGAAAATCAAGAGTACATTCGTGTTACTATTTTTAACAACTGAGGTATGTGTATGGAACTTGGTACTTATTTGATCTCACTCATTTTATAGGCGAAGCATTCCCATATTATCGAACTTGGCAGCCTTTCACAGTTATGTTTTGGGTGGGATTAAAATAACTAATTTGATTTAAACCTATTAAAATTTTTGCACACCACAAGTTGAAAGAAAATTTTGAAACGCTTAAATAATTTTGTAACATCTTTTTAGCGCTCATATTCCGTAAATAAATATTTTTTTCTTTTTCTTCCTTTTCTTTGCTATTACCAATTGTCTGACTTGTAAGTTTCTACAGATAACCTCTTAACTACTAGCTCCAGCTCAGCCAAATACAACTTGTTCGTTAAAAAGTTTGCTCAAAGCGAAAGACTAGAAGACTAATGAAGCTAAAAAACGATTAAAACTTCTAGCAAATTCTGTGCAAAACAATTCGCATTCAAAACAATGGATATGATGTTATGAGGTGTAATCTACGAGTATATACATACACACATATAAAATAATCCTCATTTCCCGTGGCCATCGTATCACGACTGAACTGATGGAGTAATTTTACTAATTATTTTTATAGTTGTATTAGTTATTGCCAGAGGGTTCTTATTAAGAGAAAAACCAAGAAAACTGCAGGGAAAATGGGAATAGCGATACTTTTTTCATACAAAGTGTTAGTACGTGTTAATATCAAGCGATACAAAGATCGCCAAGTTAGCTAGTTTTTAATAATATTAGAAATGCAAAACTATATTTATTTCTATCTTTTGCAAGTCAAACTGACTAAATTGTTTTTTTTTTTATGTTATAGGAAGGCAAACAAGCAGATGGATTTCCTGATGGTAAGAAGTTCACGCCGCCTAGAGACACCAAAGATGGTAATGGTGCGTTGATTACCTGAGGTCAGGATGTTAGGCCTCGAGCAAAAGTAAGTTTACCGGCTACCTTACCCTCCGAACCGGAACACGTCATGACGTTATAGTGGAAGGAATAGGTTAGGCGGTGGTACCAATCCTGGCGAGTCGCTGCGAAACTCTACCACCTAGTCAGATGTCACAGTGTTAGTGATGATAAGCCTATGCTCGCCTTTTACGAGCTGCCTGGCAAGAAAGGCAGATGGTCTATTCTGCAAAGGAGCCCGGACATAGGGAAAACATACAATATAGGGAAAAGACGGGCAATTCACGGGGTGATTTTGATATATTTTAGTGTAAAACAAATAAGACTTTCGAGAAATACGAGTACATATTCGTGGTATACTTATAATCGGGACATTATTAAATGTAAAGATAGCAAAATTAATTCTATATGCAGATCAAACTAGCATAAAAAGCAAGGAAGAAATAAAAATACTTTTTAACTATCTTATTATGATGTATTTATATATAAGTTGGTCCGGGATCCTTTGTAGAATAAACCATCTGCCTTCCTGCCAGGCAGCTCGTAAAAGGCGAGCATAGGCTTACCGTCACTAAACACCTTGAAATCTGACTAGGTGCCTTAGCTTCGCAGCGACTCGCCCGGATCAGTACCACTGCCTCACCTATTTCTACCTTCATAACGTCAGTGATTGCCATTGACCTGTTCGGGTTCAGAGGATAAAGTAGCCGTTAAACTTACTTTTGCTCGAGGCCTAACAGCTTCAGGTTGGCAACGCACCATTGTCACCTTTGGTGTCTCTAGGCGGCGGAAATTTCTTACTATCAGGAAATCCATCGGCTTATTGGCCTTCCATGCCTTTATGATATATTAAAAAAAACTAGCTTAAAAAACTAAGAAGAAATAAAAAGCCTTTTTTTTTAACTACATTTTTATGATGTTGGATTTATGTGTATTTTATATTTAATATAATACGATATTTAACTGTTTTTTGCTGTATTAAATATATAGTAACAGATATCTCAGTTGCAAAGTAAGAAATAAAAAATGAGATATCAAGCAGCTCTAATCAAAGTAAAGTGAAGTCAATTTTCTACCGAGATCGTTCTAGTAAAAGGCGATATTAAGCGGTCTTTCTTTATTAAGTGTGATACTGCCCATACATCTTTGTAGACTTAGAAAGTGGAAACTATTTTTATATAAGAGCACTTCGGAGAATAACGTGGCACGTGTGGAAAGTTAATGACCAAGGAGCTCAATTTTACACAAATACATAGACAAGGTATTTACTAAATTCAGAAATTCTCTAATAATATTGTTAACTAGCTTCCGCCCGCGACTCCGTCCGCGCGGATGTCGGTCTTCGCGTGATAAAACTGAAAAATTGAGATTTTTTTTCTACGCATATTTCCAGGATAAAAAGTATCCATTTTATGCCCAGGATAATAAGGTATAATTATACCAAGTTTCATCGAAATCGAACCGTTAGTTTCCACGTGATGCCTTAACATACAGACAGACAGACAAATTTTTTTTAATCACATATTTGGGTTTGGTATCCAGTAACACCCCCTGCTATTTATTTTTTCAATATTTTCAATGTACAGAATTGACCCTTCTGCAGATTTATTATATATATATATATATTTAGATAATGAAACGTGTTACTTTATATGATATTAATTAATATTTTTTTATAAACATGTTGAGTTTTATAAACTTTAAAAGTTTTGGAAATCCAGGTTTAACATACTTAATGTTTTTCTTAAATTCTAGTAGTCAGAAATATACGCGTCTAATATGCTAAATTTAATAAACTTACTTATTTTAAAAGATTTGGAAATTCTGTTTGACACACATTTGTAATGAAATATATACGTGTAATATGTTAAGTTTAATAATCTGTCTAATTTTAAAAGTTTTACAAATCCTGACGTAATATGCATTTCTTATATAAAAGTATTTGTTGTTAGACATATAAATTCGATAAACTTAAATTATATGAAATATAATAAAGTATATTAAAAGTCTTAGAAATTCTGATTTAACATTATTTTTTATGATATTGGAAGGCAAACAAGCAGACGGGTTTCCTGATCGTAAGAAATCGTTTAAATACGTTTCTTAAATAAAATATTCGTTGTTAGAAATATACATGTGTAATATGTTAAGTTTAATATACTTACAGGGCGTTAGGAAACCTTTCTCGGTAATCGGATAATGGAATCGATTTTCGTAACAACTACTGCTCTTGAATATTGACAAAGCGCCTTTGGCCATCATACAACGGATAATAACTTTCAGGCAAATTATATTGGAAGTTTTTTTTATTTTTTAATAAATTTAAATGTTCGACTCTTAGATTTTCTATGTATGGCAATTGATTTCTTCATAATTTGTAAACCGAATTAAATAAAGTTATAGCCTGTTTTTTTAATTTCAGAGACTAAATTTATGTAAGCAATGTTGTCAGATTTTTACGATTCATAAATAGTGTCGTGCCCTTATCGAAAAGTGTTAAATAAATTTGTTACTGATTTTTACAAGTTACACTGGAAAATCGGAACATTTTTTACCTACTCGTATTTAGAACGGATAAATACACAACTGAAATAATTCATAATTTTATTTTAATAATTGGCATTAAATCTTCGTATTTATTTAGTTTACAAGCCTTACTTTTGCGTAGCAAAACCAACAAACTGTACTATTTTTTGTGACAAAAGACAGCCAACAAGTACGCGTTAAGTAGTTGTAGGACTTGTAGGCCAATTGTGCAAGTCTATCGGCTACTCTAACCTCCGAACTAAAACATGACATTGTCACTATGTCGGCAGGAATAGGTAAGGCGGTAGATCCCCATCCCGGCAAGTTGCTGCACAGCACTCTACCACCAGTGATCTTGTTGTTAATGAGCCACTTCCCCTTTTGAGGATGAGGCAGGCAAGACGGCAGTTGTAACTATATATTATGTATATCCATGTATTAGTATCCCTGTTTAGCACCAATAATACAAGCATATAATTTGCTTTCTTTCAGGATTAGATAAGGTTTTGTATTTTTTACAGACCCCACGGCTATTTTTTTTATTTAAAGCATAACAGAACGTTACAGAAAATAAATAAATAAATATCCCTGGACAAGTTACACAAATTGAAACTAAACCCAAACTAAGCAAATTATATGCTTGTGCTATGGGTGTTAGCCAACGATTCTAATACATAGAAATACTTAAATAGATACCAGAATAAATTTTATAAACACCCAAATCCGGAAATGCAGACATCTAAATGTTCATCACACAAATGCCTGCCCCCGTCGGGAATCGAACCCGAGCTTCACGGTTGATCGGTGTAGTTAGGCGTGTACGCTAGCCACTCGAACAACGAGGAAATGACAGTTGCTAATTTATAACTTGTACACAACAGGCACGACGGACGCATTTGAACATTTCAATTTTCAATATATTGAAAGACGAAAGATTACCATTATTTACAATTCAGTAAATTGCAAATAACTGACATCGATTTCAATATAATCTCGTTTAATTGCACTAAGTACACTACTAAGCATTTTCCTTGATTTCCATTCGGTTCTATCAAAAAGACTCAAACTTGTTGGCAATGGGACCACCTCGGAAGTAGGCTATCTTAAAAAAAAATAGAATTTTTGAAATAACGCCATCTTTATCACTTGAACCGGCTAGTAAATTTAAGATTAATGTGTAGGGTTTAAACAAATTTAGGTTTTCGATCGACATTAATTTACGCTTCGAAAAAATCGGTACCATAGGACAGTACTACCATAAAAACAAGGTATCATTATTTGTAAACTTGACATTTAAGTCTGTCAATTTAGTCTCTGAGATTAAAAAACAGGCTATAGGTACACAAAGGTGCATGACTTACTTTTTCTACTTGTTGTTTCTTGACTAATCGAAGTTGGTTTTTTGCAGTTTTACTAGGTTTAAATTGTGTATTTAACGTACACCATATGTTATTGAAATACATAAATGCGTCACAATCTTCTAGTCTAGTTCATCACTACCTTTGGACACGGAATACAACAAAAGCGAACTCGATTGTGATATTTTGGCAGGGAATATTCTTTTTTATGATATTAGAACGCAAACAAGCAAACGGATTTCCTGATGGTAAGAAATTCATGCCGTCAAAGGTCGTTCTGGTGCATTACCTGAGACTGGGGTGTTAGGCCCCAAGCAAAAGTAAGTTTACCGGCTACCTTATCATCCGAACCGGAACACGTCAACGGGAAGCCTTGGCGTTATGGCGGCAGGAACAGATAAGGCGTTGGTAACAATCCGGGCGTGTCACTCCGAAACTCTACTACTTAGTCAGATGTCACGGTGTTAGTGTCAGTAAGCCTGTGCTCGCCTTTTATGAGCTGCCTGGAAGAAAGGCAATTGGTCTATTCTGGAGACTGGACCAACACGGGGAAATATTCAGTGTTTTAATATAAGAAACATTTACAAAGTAAAGTTTATTTAGAACTAGCTGTTGCCCGCGGCGTTGCTCACGTGGTTGATGGTCTCACAAGTACTTTTTAGGGATAAAAGCAATCCTATGTTCTATATTCTATCCAAGTTATCCTCTACGTGTGTGCTACATTTAATAGAAATCAGTTCAGCTGTTTTTGCGTGAAGGAGTAACAAACATAAAAACTTTCGCATTTATAATATTATAGGGGTAGGTATAAGTTAATTTAATTATACCATAATATGTTAGTTATAACTTAAAACGTAGCCTAATACAATAAGTAGGTATAGTGCTTAAGTTAAAGTTCATTTGAGAATTAATTTAAATAAGTTAAGCAAATACATTTGATTAATCCAATTTACTTTGTTATGTTACATTACGTATTTCGTATTCCATCTTAATTAGAAGGTTCGGAGTGAGAGTGAAATTATAAAAAAGCGCTGTAGTAAAAATTAGAACGGGCATGCTTCGTTGAGTCGGTCATGTGTAAAGAATGGTAGATGAAAGATTAAAAAATTGATATAAAACGTAAGTATATATAACCTAGGTTAACACAGTTGCTAAAAGTATTTGAAACTGGTTCGCTTGTACGAAATTAGTAATTAATGTGAAGAATACTTTAAACTTTTTTTGATAAGTACATAGTCTTACTTAAAAAAAGGCTAGTATTAATAACTTATCTAAGATAAGAGTTCGTACCTGTGTGAATAAATTGCCAGGTAATCATATTATTACCTTGCTGCTATTTTAATAATTATTAAAAATATCTTAGTAACAAAATTCTAGAAGGCCTATCTTTATCTGTAGACAGTTTATTAAAATTTACCGTAAATTTGTGCCAATTTTAACTACGACTGCATCTAGGTAAATAAAAAATATACATTATTAAATATGAATCAAATATCATTTATCGGATCTCCAACAAAATTATGAACCACTGAATTAAAACCAAAAAAAACAATCACCAATACGCCTTCGTTATTGATCATGTAATAGCTTGTATTGTTGACTTAATCCTTTTTAGTCAATGAAAAACGCTTGCAATTTTTATCCAGCTGTGACTTTCGAAAAATCAGTTCAAATATTTGCAGGTTTTAATTGCCAAACATCAATTTAGCATCTGTGGCTAATAGCAAACAAAATGGAGCCTGGATTGATATTAAAAATATACGCTAAATCTACAATCGTTCCAAATTTGTGTAATATTTTGTGGACATATTTCAAACGATAATAATGCTTATGCTTGGCTTTTGCAAAATATTGTAAAACAAAGAAGCAAACGGATTTCTTGATGGTAATAAATTCACTCCGCCTAGAGACACCAAAGTTTACCAATAGCTTATTTGGTGTTGTTAGATATGAGTGTCCTATTAAAGTTTTAGACACCCGTACATTTAAATGCTATCGTTCAGTTTGAAAAAATTATTAAAAAAAAACATTCCCTCCGACAAAACTCACAAGCAATAGTAGCTAAAAACCATCTCGATCACGTCAGCACAAAAATCCGCATCGAAATCGATCCATTCATTCAATAGCTATAATACCACAGAAATACATACACCAAGGCTGACATTTCACGATCAGATCAATCAGATATTATCCGAGGGTGGTGTCAAGAGTCTCCGAAACCGGCGTGTTTGTATGAAAAGGGTAATGAATGTGAAGGAAGCAAGACAGGCATGTCAGGATCGTGAGGTCTGGCACTCGATACTCTCTGCCTACCCCGTAAGGGACTTGGCGTGAAGATATGTATATGTATGTATGTATGTACATACACATACACAAAAACACACACACACACGCACACACAAACACGCACAGGCACAGGCAGGCTGACAGGCAAGGGGAGAGAAAGAGAGAGGGCGAGAGAGGAAGGAGAGATCTTATGACAGAGGGGAAAGAGAGGAAGGAGGAAGGATGTTTTTGTGGATGATGTTTGTGTGTGTGTCTGTGTGTGTGTGTGTGTGTGTGTGTGTTTGTGTGTGTTCTTGTGTTACATTATAGCTTTATCACCACCACGTTGCATCATAGTTTTACTACCAAGTACAAAGGTAGCTACTTCGTCCCACAATTTAAAGACAAAGGTAGAAAAGTATAACACTTATACTTCCAGCTGTTATAATTTAAACGTTGTATGTCGGACCGTTTTTGGAAACCAAGCTAGATGAAATGTATCGTTAACTCAAGTTCTTTTTAAACTTAAATTCCGATTCAGGCAAGTTCCATCATGGACACGTTTCAAATGAGAATTATGAGCTGCTTAGACAAGAGACTTAGGACAATTTTGTAAATTGCTTTTACTTTGTCTCAAAGCGATAAGAACAGGTATTATTTTATTTCATCAAGTATTTAACCAAAATTCTTCCTAATCTTAAATTCCGATTCAGGCAAGTCAATGGAAGACTCCATCATGGTCATGTTCCAAAGAAGAACTTTAATTATTTTCGCCTTTTATGAGCTGTTCAGACTAGAATTTTGTCTCAAAGCGATAAGAACAGGTAGTTTTTAATTCCATCAAGTATCTAGGGATTAAAACCAGTGCATACAAAGTAACCAATTAAAAGTTAGGTGAAACTTACACTTTGCCAGTTAATCTCCAACTTGTCCACTGTGAATACAAATACCAGTGACCCCAACCTTTCGCATTATTTATTGCCCACCGTGTCCAGACTACCAAATAAGTCTAGTTGCATTGTTTTGAAGTTTTATCACAAAATAATTTCGTTCTTGTTGAAATTTATGGAAAAATCACAGATGAACTCAGCAAAATGAGAAAAATTAATTTAAGTTTGACGTATTTAACATATGTGTGTGTGTTGTTTTCAAGCACTTCGGGAAGCAATAAATCTACACAACCATATTTTTAATTCCTCTCTTCACTACATCAATGTCAAAAATTTCTTACGTCTCCAAAAATGTATACGAGTATTTTGTTCTTTTTGGGAGGACGAAAAAATGGAGGAAGGCTATGTTAATCTATTTGCGTGAAACAGAATATTTTTTTACATAATATGTTACTATTGTTACGCTCTTCTCCTGAAGAAAATAAAGAATTTCTACACTTGTTAAGGTAACGTTTTTAGCCCTGTCATTGTAAAGTAAAGCTTAAAATAGATTTGACTGCAATTCGCTTACAAATCAAATATGTATTCGAATATATCGGTCTCTTGGAGCTCGTATCACTTGTGAGCGCGATTTCTTTGTTCACTAGATTTGCAAGACGCACACATGGGAGCTCCATGAAGACCAATCTCGAGCACTTTACAATGTACGTTTTACTGAAATGTAAATGTGTGTGTGAAGTTTGATGCAATTCTTCTGGAAGCTTCGAATTTCGATTTGAATTTATCGTCACATTTTTGAGTTTTGGGAGAAAGATATTTTCATGATTGATAGTGAAATATAATTTTAAAAGGCCAAGCTTTTGGGGAAGTCGGTTAGTCAGATAATATAAAGACCCTTGGTCTGACGGTATACTTATGAACAGTAGAATAGACTGGCATTTTACGTTTCCGAACCGTTGAAAGGTTTATTCTAAAAATTTTGGCCTTAAGGGACGATTTTTGAATAATCATCCTAATGCCAACTTAACCAACTAATGTTATAGATGCAAAAGTTTTGAGAATTAATGGATGTTTGTTACTCTATCATCCTTAAACTACTGAACGGATTTAGATTAAATTTTACAGGAATTAAACCATATTGGTTTATATATTAGAATAACATATAGGTTTCAATTTATAAAAAATATAAAGTGAAAGCTAGTATAAAAAAACACGTTAGAATATATTATTAATTTTAGAACTTACCATGTGCTTGGGAAAAAATTCGAGAAATTAAAAAAAAAAGAAATAATTTCACATTACAAAGGATTTTAACCTGCACTTGCGAATTTTAAAGCATTGGTTTGTGTTCTGTTCAAATCCTGTCTGCGATATTTTTTTTAAATAAATTGACCAATACCAAATGGGAGTTTCATAATATGTAACGATGAATTTTTAACGATGAAAATTCTTTTTTTGTTTGATGCGGAATTATTACGAATTCGTCACATAAAAATTTGATTCAGGTAGGCCCGTTATTTTATGAAAATTTTTTACCTATTTTCACCTATCCCGATATTAATTTTTATTAAATTTAAACATATCAGCAATAAACTAAAAAGTATTAAATAAAAATAAATACGCTAATTAAAACCTACTTCAAAACTAAAAGATAAAAGTAATATGTAGTATATAATTAACATATAATATTAAATCTTTATTATTTTTTATCTTTTAGTTAAAAGATAAAATTTAGATAAAAGTAATAGGTAGTATATAATTAACATATAATATTAAATCTTTATTATTTTTTATTATGTGCTATTTATTACTAATAGGTTTCAAGTCGGTGGCAATCCAATTTACTACTTCCTTATAATATAATAATTGGTTTAAGGATTGGTACCGACTTCAAACCTATTAGTAAATAGCACATATAAGTTATAAGTAGTATATAATTAATATAAAATCTTTATTATTTTTTACTTTTTAGTTTTGAAATCGGTTGTAATTTACGAAGTTATTTTTATTATACATTTTACTTGAAGTTAAGACTTTATACGCCGCAAGTAATGATGAGATAAACAAGGGTGAAATATGTAATGAACTTTGAAGCCTTGTTTTGTGAAGTTTCAAACTAAGATTACAAAACTCTTAGTTCAAACTTTCTCATTAAATGAGATGGACCACTTTTCATACAAACTTTACAACAAACACAACATAATGCTCAGAAAACTTTAATCAATCAATACTTTTGTCTGTCAAATTTGTATCACGGACCCTTTTTTCGAACTAAAAAAAATATCTTCATGCATCGTCAAAGAGGTTGCCACCCATCACATTATTGAACTTAGTGTCTTTGGATAATCGTGGTTGCTCTTGTTGTGCCTATTTTTTATAATATTGGAAGGCAAACAAGCAGACGGATTTCCTGATGGTAAGAAATTAACGCCGCCTAGAGACACCAAAGGTGGTAATGGTGCGTTACCAACCTGAGGCCGGGATGTAAGGCATCGAGCAAAAGTCAGTTTACCGGCTACCTTACCCTCCAACCGGAACACGTCAACAGCAGGCATTGACGTTATGGCGGCAGGAATAGGTAAAGCGGTGGTACCAATCTGGGTGAGTCGCTGCAAGACTCTACCACCTAGTAAGATGTCACGGTGTTAGTGACGGTGAGCCTATGCTCGCCTTTTACGAGCTGCCTGGCACAGGAAGGCAGATGGTCTATTCTACAAAGGAGCCCGGACCAACACACTTTGCCTATATCTTCGGGGATATGGGCGTGATTATACCTAATTTTATAATTTTTTAATGGCATTAGACAACTAAAAACCACAAGCTTCGCTAATGGTAGAGGTAACCGTGGCGTATAGACTTCGTAGATGACGTAGGTACGTCGCTGTCTTGAATCCTGAATTATAGGCTTATTGTGCAAATTTACTGAGTATTCAACCCTCTGAACCGAACTATGATATTATAATAATTATCGCGGCAGGAATAGGTAAGATGGTGGATTCTTACTCGAACGAGTTGCTGAATAACACTCTTCCACCAGTGGTCTCGTTAGTGATGACCTATTTTTTAACCAGTGTTCGCCTTTTACAAGCTGCCTGGTAAAGAGGAAGATGGTATATTCTACTCAGCGGACCCGAACCAACATGGGGAATGTGAATGATGTGGCATTACATATTACTTCGAATCGAAACGCTATTCTCTCTGAGTTTTGGATTAACGGCTTGCTTCTACTACTACTAATTCTGGGATATGGGCGTGAAGATCCTTATTTTATTTTCAATATTCTAGTTAAAACATCCAATATTCTAGTTATCCAGGGTCAGATACCTGCCCATTGGCGATTGCTATCGACCACACAGTGAGATTACACACTACAGATTGAGAGTGAGATTATAGTGCGATTAGTACATTCGGATATTTTTTTAATTTAAACGTTTTACCTGATTGCACAACTACTCACCCTAACCGGCCGAGCCTTTTGATTATTTATTATATATATAACGTAAAAATACTAAACTAAAAAAAAACCGTGACAAAACTTACATGAATAATCTAAACATCTTGACCAAGTCAGATTTTATACGCGGGGTTACCGCGTCGAAATTGGTCCATCCGTTCAAAAGATGTGATGCTACCAACAGACACATCAAACTTATAACACCCCTTTTTCCGGGGAACCCCCACGGAAAAAGGGGTGTTATAAGTTCGCAAATAATTTGCAGTTAACTAGCTTCTGCCCGTGGCGTTGCCCGCATGGTTAATGATCCCGCATTTTTTCGAGATAAAAACTATCTCATATATAAATCGGTTCAGCAGTTTTTGTGTGAAAGAGTAAACCCACGGCGTCACCTGCGTGGTTAATGGTCTCTCAGGAAGATGTATGTAGATGTATTCGGGATAACGACTATCTTATGTGTTAAATCAAGTTACCCTCTATGTGTGTGCCAAAGTGCCAAATTTTATATAAATCGGTTAAGCAGTTTTTGTTTGAAGGAGTAACATACAAACTTACGGATTTATAATATTAGTAGGATTATTATTAAAGATAACATACACATACCGAATACTCTATATAAAACTTTTTCATACAGATAGAACAACAAATATTGAAAGAGTAATTTGAAGGGGTGCGCCATGTTTTCGTAGCTTCTAACAACCTTAACTATTTATATCATGTAGAGCTATGAAGGTATAATCAAGAAGTAGGAAAAAACCTTTTCTTAACATGAGAATATCGCCGCTGTAGTCTAGTGGTCCAAGTGTTGAACTTGACTTCATGAGTCATGTGGTATTTCCAATCTAGTTTATAGCAATTGTTGGATATAGTATATTTTATTAAGTCATTTCCAAGTTATAAATTTCGCAGGATGGGAATTAGAGACTTATCAAGTTTTATTAAAGACGATCCAACTTACTCAAATAACTTGAAATCTGGTATGTGTAAGGTGGTATATGTATGTCACCTTAATGTAGAAGTACTATGGACGTGAAAGATTTTATGGAAATTACGCTCAAATATCCAAGATGAAACATAGTCTGCTTAATTAAAGAGTCTGCGAATTTCCACTTCTGTTTGGTTGAGGTAACTACGTAGTTACCTCAACCAAACAGAAGTGGAAATTCGCATTTTACTATTACATAACTACATCGACTTACCGCGAGGCTCGGGTTCGATTCCCGACGGGGGCAGACATTTGTGTGATGAACATTTAGATGTCTGCATTTCCGGGTCTGGGTGTTTATTAAATTTATTCTGGTATCTATTTAAGTATTTCTATGTATTAGTATCGTTGACTAACACCCATAACACAACCATATAATTTGCCTACTTTGGGGTTAGATTCAATTTGTGTGAGTTGTCCAGAGATATTTATTTATTTATTTATTTATAACTACTTTTGTAACACAACAATTACTATGAAGAAACAAACCCTAACAATTTTCCAATAAAAAAATTGTTACTCGGGATTGGATATGTGTCCGGTTGGCGATAGGCTTGCCACCTATCACATTGTGGGACTCAGTGTCTTCAGCTAGTAGTGGGTACCTGGTTGTGTCTCAGCCTACCTCTTCGGGGATATGGGCGTGAAGATACTTTTAAAATAAACGAATAACCCCTCTAAAAACCTAAATATAATAATATAGATTATAACTATCTCACTTGCGTCTTCTTACGATCACAAAAGTCCGCATTAAAATCGGTACATAGATTCAAAAGTTATGAAGCCATAAACACACGCACGCGCATCCACACAAACATGCACGCACACAGACAGACACAGTCACAGTGGCATAGGCACAGACACCCAGAAACAGACACACACACACACACACACACATCCACACATATACACAGAAACATAAACATTAACACACAGACGCAAAGACACAAAAAACTTATAACACCCCTTTTCCATCAGGGATAAAAATTAAGTAAAAACGCGGGTGAAGTCACATAGAAGAGCTAGTATTAAAAAGTCGTTACTATCAAATAAGCCAAAACTCAGTGAGAAGAGACAATTTAGATCCATTCCATTACGCCCGGACGCTTGACCCAAAAAGTTTGAAACTTTCACACAAGATAATAGACTTAGAGCTTTTCAATATTTTGCCCGCCAAATGGAATTCGAGGATGGGCGCATTGAACCCTAAAGGGATTCTTTAACTATTTTAGGCCAGGCCAAGGATTTCACAAGTTTTGAAATCATGTTACCAGAATAAAATGTCAGTTGACTTGATTTTGAATTCCGTGGCTTAAGACACATAAATGAATTAATGAATGAATTAGGAGAGGTGCAGAACGCTAATACTTTTCAATAATAATGCTTACATTATTTAAAGTAGATTAAAGTACATTAAATCACTAAAAAAAAACATTACACACACTACCATGCATTTGACACACACAAACAAATATATTGATAATGACGATAAAAGGTCACAGATGCCGCACTAATTATTCAGAATACAAAGTTGTTGGTCTTTAGAAATGAAGATGGCGTTCTCATCAACAAGATATTAAAAATGTATCATGGTTGAATTTCAACCAACGGGCGACCACTAGTACTCTTCATTATACTTCAAATTTTAAAATAATACACATATAATCGCATTTTTTTACGGAATTTGTGGAATTTCCGACTTGATTTGACTAGCCTAAAATACTAGACTTCTACCAGCGGGCGATAGTTTCATCGCATCTTAAATACGCCAAAAAAATTAACAACCCAGCCTCAGGTTGGCAACGCGTAGGCTATTAATTAAATATCAATCAGCCATCAATGCAAACTATGTTTGAATTCAATACTGGCAAACTTAACTGGCAACTAATAAACTTTCAAGAATAGCTCTTGGCAATAGTAGTTACAATGGCCATTGAACTTTGATGAACATAAATCTTTGCTACACTAATGAAAAAAAAAGTAAGTATCTTCACGCCCATATCCCTGAAGAGGTAGGCAGAGGTACAACCAAGGCACCCACGACTAGCCGAAGACACTAAGTCCCACAATGTGATAGGTGGCAAGCCTATCGCCAACCGGGCACATTTCCAATCCCGACCAGCATTTTGTAATTAGAAAATTGGGAAAATCCAATTTTATTTTTGTTGGCCGACCCGGGATTCAAACGCGGGACCTCATGCAGTCAAGTCCAACACCTGGACCGCTAGACCACAGAGGCTACACTAATGAATTTAAATAAATAACATCAATCGTAATAAAAACCTACGTTCTATCAGGATTAGGATGCGCCCGTAGGGACAACCGTTTTCTAGACAATAATCTAAACTCTAGCTGTCTTGGTGGGGCCTGCCCGCCCCGTGCTATGACATTTTTATGATTATAATGTCATAAGGCACTAAGAAAAATCCAAAATAATATCATTAAAATCGGTACAGTAGCTTTAAAATTACAAATATTGCTACATAACTTTATATAATCCTATTAATATTATAAACGCGAAAGTTTGCATGTATGGATGTATGGATGTTTGTTACTCTTTCACGCAAAAACTACAAAGCCGATTACGATAAAATTTGGTATGTAGGTAGCTGAAGACACAGAATAACATATAGGCTACTTTTTATCCCGGAGTTCCCGCGGGATTGGGACTTACGCGGGTGAAACCGCGGGGCGCAGCTAGTATGAGTATAAATTCAATTAATGATACGTATTCAGTCGTTTGAATATGAAGTAGCAATTGAAACATACACACTCTTTTTAACATTAATATGATATCCTACTAATATCATAAAATCATAAGTTTATGAGTAAGTATGTATGGATGTTTGTTACCCCTTTTTTTGTCTGAATGTGTCTGAAATTTTGGACACAGATTTTAACCTGGAATAACATATAGACTTATTTTAATCCCGATCGCATAATGTGTTCCTGTGAAAACGCCTTACCTATTCCTGCCGCCATAACATCATAACGTGTTCCGGTTCGGAGGGTAGGTAAGGTAGCCGGTAAACTTAATTTTGCTCGAGGCCTAACATTCTGACCTCAGGTTGGCAACGCACCATTACCATCTTTGGTGTCTCCAGGCGGCGTGAATTTCTTACCATCAGGAAATCCGTCTGCTTGTTTGCCTTCCTATATCCAACAGCTATTAACAAAATACGATACTGAAATTCCTTCTTTAGAAGATTTAAAATCAGATGTTCTTCTTGCTTCTTTCTATATTTACATAGTGAGTAGTAAGTTTATAAGTTTAAAAGTACTTTTAAAATATTCAGCGTCTTAATAAACGTGGCCTAATGCAGGTGTAACATTAAGTTGATATTATAGTCTGTATCACAGTGTAATGAAGACTATAATACCAGGCTAAACCTTAGCGTAATTTACGCCGTGTTTATTAATAAGACAGTCAGTGTTTAAAAAAATCTTTTTTACGACTTGTTTTCGTCTCCTTAAATTTGAAATTTGCATAAAAAACTTAATTAGACCCGCCAGATTTCTGCATAGTTATAAAAAATAACCAAAAAGGAATTAAATTTCTCAGGACTAGAATTCGCCCCCGTCTTTATTTACTCGAATTAGACATATTATTAGATACTAGTTTCTCATGTTGGTCCGGGTCCACTGAGTGGAATAGCCCATATGACTTTCTTCCGGGTGTAAAAGGAGGGCACAGGGTTAAATGTATGTCGTTGCCAACAAGACCACTAGTGGTAGAGTGCTGCTCAGCAACATGCTAGGTAGGCATCCAATTTACCTATTCTTGCCATCTTGACTATGTTATGTATAGACTTGCACAATAGGCCTTCCATCACAGCCTCAGGACAGCAACGCACCTGTAACATCTATGGTGTCTATAAGTAACGGATGTCTCTTACCATCAAGATATAAAAAAAAATAAAAAAAAGAGAGCTTTGTACTTGTTTGCTGTCCTCTAACATAAAAAAATAAGGAAGGTCTTTGTGATGACCCTGTTGGTACCCTCTTTTTATCAAAAACATTGCCGGTCATGGTACAAGTATAAGGTATTTACCTTAGGTTATAGGCCTGGCTGTCAGGGAGTTTGCCGTTTTCTTTCAGGCTAGGATTGTTAACGGAGGAAGTATAGATTTTAAATAAATATTTGCTCACTACAATAGGGTAGAAAATGATGGTATCCCCGTGTTGGTCCGGGCTCCTTTGCAGAATAGACCATCTGCCTTCCTGTGCTAGGTAGCTCGTAAAAGACAAGCATAGGCCTACCGTCACTAATACTGTGACATGTAAATAGATGGTAGAGTTTCGCAGCGACTTACCCGGTTGGTACTACCGCCTTACCTATACCTGCCGCCATAACGTCATTACGTGTTCCGGTTCGGAGGGTAAGGTAGCCGGTAAATTTACTTTTGCTAAATTTGCTTTTGCTTTTACCGAACATCCCGGCCTCAGGTTGGCAACGTAATATTACCGCCTTTGGTGTCTCTAGGCGGCGGGAATTTCTTACCATCTGGAAATCCGTCTGCTTGTTTGCCTTCCAATATCATAAAAAAATCTTAAATATCTTTGTTACAACTTCTAAACATACGTAACAGCAAACAAATAAATTTCATTTTATTTAACTTGCAGTGATCAATACGCGCTACTGTCGTGTTACAGTACCGCAGTTTAGTAAACTTACTATATGGCATAGTGTTCTAGCTAGTTTTAGCTAGCTAGTCACATCAAAAATGTTCAACCATTCGATTTCGTAATGGTCTCTGATTATTTGAACAAACTTTTAAACTTGAAGTAAGCCGCAAGTAGGTACCTAACTAGTACTGCCTATAAACCATTGTCGCCTCTGTGGTCTAGCGATCCGGCGTTGGACTTAAATTTGAGGTACTGGTTGCGATTCCCGGGTTGGACTTTCAAATAAAATTATATTTTCAATTTCTTAATAAAATTTGATATGTGCCCGGTTGGTAATAGGCTTGCCACCTATCACACTGTTTGACTTGTGTCTTTGGGTATTTGGATGCCCTAATTGGTCCTCTACTTACCTCTTCGGGGATATGGGCGTAAAGCCCTTCTTCACAAACTTTCATTAACACAATAAAGCAATCCTTGATACGTGGAGGTTGCATCTAGCAACTTTAGACGTGACTCGTTTCAGAGCTTATTATGAAACAAAATAAGCTAATTGTGCCACAAATAACTTTTACCCGCTGAAACTTTCTGTTTAAAGCTTAGGAAAGTAAATTTAAATATCGATAAGTGAGTTATTATGTTTTTATGTTTGTTTATGTATTAGAAGAAAACAAGCAGGTAGGTAGGTTTCCCCGTGTAGATCCGGGCCCCTTTGCAGAATAGACTATCTGCTTTCCTTGCCAGATAGTTCGTAAAAGGCGAGCATAGGCTTACCGTCACTAACACCGTGACGTCTGACTAGGTGGTAGAGTTTCGCAGCGGCTCGCCCGGATTGGTATCACCGCCTTACCTATCTATTCCTGCCGCTATAACGTCATAACGTGTTCCGGTTCGTAGGGTACGGTAGCCGGTAAACTTACTTTTGCTCGAGGTCTAACATCCCGACCTCAGGTTGGCAACGCACCATTACCACCTTTAGTGTCTCTAGGCGGAGTGAATTTCTTACAATCAAGAATTCCGTCTGCTTGTTTGCCTTCCTATACCATAAAAAACGGCTACCTGGTAGTGAGTAATACTTAGACATCACTGGTTATAATGGTGATTTGGTTCTCCTGGAACCTGTAATTCAGGTTGACATCAACCTACAATACATTCGTATATTTTCTTATTTGCTAGTGTATAAGTCCTTTTTTGTGAATGTAAATAAATAATTTAAATAAATTGCAGACATCATTATCGACAAACTATTAGTGACAAAGTCGGAGAAAATAAAGTTACGTTAATTGTTAGAAGAAGGCGTTACTTTGCGGAAATACATGCTCAAATCAAAATAAAATTATTTGATGTCTAATTTTTCGCCAGCATCATGATGCTTCAGATACAAAGCGAAAAGTACGTTGAGTTTTTAGTAGCGTGTTATTGGTGCTAACAAAACAGTTAAGTGGTGTGTGTTCTATGGAGCTGGATATAAAATTCAGTCCTACTGGACTTAGGTACCGGAAACCGAAAACCCCCAGAAACAGAAAAATAGTGCACAATGAATGAGTTTATTCATAGCGCACTGTTTTTCCTGTTTTTTGGGGTTTTTGGCTTCGGGTCAGTCCAGTAGGACTGACACTTATATAATGCTCCACACAACACACACTATTTTTTTGCGGAAAATTGCAAATTAAATCATTTTGTGTACACAATATTTGTTTGCGGAAAATTGCAAATTAAATCATTTTGTTTAGATTTAAAGTTAAATTGTGTGTACACATTATGCATTGTTAAGCGTAACTCAAAAACTACTAGTTCGATGTTGATGAAATTTATGTGAGACCGTTTCGGAACCATTTTTCATCTTTCAAAAGAAATTGTCAAATCCACCCAATAGTACTTAATATATCAAATCGTAACCAATGAAATAGCTGAAGTCGATTTTTGCAGTTTTATTGCCCTTGATTACTAATTGTTACTTCAGATTAATAAATGTTTTTAGGTATTTAAGTCATAACTTAGTCGTGATCCCATACATTAGAACAAAATCCGACTAGTGGTTTTTAAGATTTTTTTCTTTTGTTACATTAGTCAAAGTAGTAATAAAATTAAAATAAATTTTTGAAGCAATGCTGCCCTTCCATTGTGTGATACAATATCGATAACAGGAAAAAATATCGATATCGCATCCATTTAAGACTGCATCCTTGCTTGTGATAGTAATAATTATGATTTTCAATTAAATGTATGCCAAGAACAGACTCTAATCTACTTCATCGCATTATACTATCGCGGGTTACTTTGTTTTCATGTTACAAACTAAACGCATTAACGTTAAGTAACGTTTTCTGTTGTTATGCAACTATGAAATGCATGACTACTTAAATAAATACAATAAAATGTAAGCATAGCACAATGATATCGATATCGATAAATTAACGTATTTATGTTCTTTTTTTTTCATGTTTTCGTTCTCAGTGAAATAGGTTTATAAGCATTTGTATTCAGTTTCATATACTTTATTAAGAAATGTTAGCTATTTTATTGAAGAAATGTTAGCTATTTTATTTAATCAGGCGTTACAAAGTCTTTAAGTTGCAAATTCCGCGTAAGTAGTGTAACTGTTGTGGCAAATAATCCTCCTCAGGATCCTGAGGATGCCTCGGTGTCGAGGCGAAACGTACGTCGAGTGCGATTTGGTGTTCTCTCTGGTGAGTGCTTCGACAAAGTTGGCGAGGGACGTGACAAGTGGTTTGTTTTCCGTGTTCGGACTCTGTTTGTGATCTGGTCGCGGTGGTGGGAGGTGGGAAATTTAGGTAGGGTTGTCATATGTAAAAAACGTGACAATTTATATTGTTTCCGAGCTCTTCCTTTATTCGTGTTCTGGTCGCGGAGGTGGGTGGTGGGAACGTCAGTTAGGCTTGTCACATTCTGTGCCGTTTGGAAAATTATTTTCCACAACAGTTACACTACTTACACGGAATTTGCAAAGTAAAGGCTTATTTTACATCTGTTATAAATATTAGCTACTTAATTTTTAACACGTATTGTATAACTTATATTTGAAAGGTTAAAACTACTACATTTTGCGGTAAAAACGATTTTACTTAAGTTTTGTGCTAAGACCAATAAATTTATTGGTCTGAGGTTTCGTGTTAAAAAAATGTGTAGTATCAAAGTGTTTAGTGTTTGCTATACAGTCCTTTTTATTGGGGTGTAAAAGTTTTTATGTTTTCGCTGTAAATAAATTCATTTTAATTTTTTTTCATAGTACTATAAATTTTAATTCAGAATTTATACGGAATTTACTTTTTCCGTTATTTTTAAACTCCATGGCACATGCTATTATTTTATATTTTTTATAACATATTGCATTGAACACTATTTGTACTTACGTAAATATTTGACTACAAAAACATCGATATCTTGTTCGCATCCTTATTATTACCGAGATTTACTTTCAATTAATTTTACGTTAAGAACAGACGATAGTCTACCAACATTAAGGTGTGGTATAACAAGCTTCCTCGTTACAAAGTTAATTAGTACTTTGCGGCTTTGCTGTTGTTTTTAAATTACTAGAGGTAGAGAGCTCTGTACAGCAACTTGCACGGATAGGAACTTCTTCTTCTGCCACCATCACGACTGTCATGTTCCGGTCTGGAGGGCTGGGCAGCTGGTAGATTTGCACAATAGGACAGTAGTATTGTGTCTTACCACCAAGAAACCCGTGTACTTGTTCGCTGACCTCTCTCATAAAAATAATATGTACTAACTAGCTGCTGTGGTCTAGTGGCATCGACACATAAGGGCTCGGGTTCGATTCCCAGGTCGGGCAAATCAAAACATATTTTGGTTTTGGTTTCCAATAGGTTTTCCATCTATCACTTTGTGGGACTAAGTGAGTAGCTATAACAGACACTTGTTTCATATACGGCAGTCGGTAGATTTGCACATTAGGATTAGCTCTCGGCCAGAGAACACCGACACACCTCTAACATCGGTGGTGTTAAGCCACGTTCTCTCTAACAACTTAGAAATCAGAGTGTTCGCTCTCTTATCCCATTTTTTATGACAAATGTTTCAATGTATTTAGGTTATACTTTTTAATTATACGAAACACTTTTCGTAATATACACATACATACATACATATCTTCACGCCAAGTCCCTTACGGGGTAGGCAGAGAGTATCGAGTGCCAGACCTCACGATACTGACAAACCTGTTTTGCTTCCTTCACATTCATTACCCTTTTCATACAAACACGCCGGTTTTGGAGACTCTTGACACCACCCTCGGATAAGTGGCCATCCATAAATTACGTCACACGTTAATGGGGGGGGAGGGTATAATCTTAATGTGACATTATGTGACAAGGGGCAGAGGGGATCGAAAGCCTTGTGACGCCACATTATAAAATACTAGAACACGAAATGTATATGTGAACTAACTAACTTCAATTACTTCAACGTTGGTCATTAGTATAATACCAACAATCATCATAATGGAAACAACATTCAACATGCAAAACATACTATTACTTTCTCACTTTTAATGCAAAGCTGGAAATACCTATGTACTTTATAAAAACAGGTTGGAATTCAGTGTTTAATAAAATACCAGCCATCATTCTACAACAAGTCCAAAGAATGTGTGACGTCACATTAGGGGGGACGGGGTTCTAAAAATGTGACAACCTGTGACAAGGAGAGGGGAGGGGTCACATTGTGTGACGTCACATTAGGGGGGACGAGTTTCTAAAAATGTGACAACCTGTGACAAGGAGGGGGGGAGGGGTCGAAAAGTTCTAAAATTCGCGTGACGTAATTTATGGATAGCCCCTAATATCCGTTTCGATTCGTAATATAAAAATCCCAATATTGGATTTGAAGTCGATTTGGTGTAGTGGTCGCCTCTATAATTTATTAGTTCACTAAATAAGTTTTTTGGACAATTCTCAGGACGGAGAATTCGAAATGTTTTATTTTCAATCTTCCATCGGAAACAATATTGGTGGTAATTTTGCTGTTCACAAACTAAACTTATTTTTGATGAATGCTATCTTTCTCAAATGAAACAAAAACAAAAGAGATGGAACGTTTTAGACACGTCAGATTAGTCCGAACATGTCAAATCGCGATGTTTTTAAATCGACGTTTTCCGAGTAATAGTTTAAACTTCTGTAGAAATTACGTGTACGGTCTAATTTGACAGCGCTAAAAGTGTTTTGTCTCTTTCTGTTTCTTTCGTTGAAAGAAGACAGCGTTAATTTAAATTTAGTTTAGTAAGTGCGCAACAAAATTACCACCATTACCTAGGATTAGTTAGGAGCCCGTTCGTTTATAGGTTTGGTACCTATAACATTGTGGGACTAAGAACCTCGCGTACCTCTATTTACCTGTTTAGGAATAGGGATGTAAAGATACTTAGAGAATTAAATAATAAGGTAGAATTTTCTTCTTACAAACTCAATTAGTTCTAACTAGCGTCTGTTGTTTTAAATTATAAACACAACTACTAATTACTCCGTAACTAAGATTTTTTATGTAAAAAAGTTTCAAAGTTCATAATAATTACACAAGTTCTATCTACTTAGCTTTGTTTTGGAATATAAAGCGATATTATTTTGGCAAATGATACCATTAAACTGGTCTGGAAACTGTAGCCAAATGAACGTTATTTTAACACCTATCGTATCCGAGGTTGGTGTCAAGAGTCTCCGAAACCGGCGTGTTTGTATAAAAAGGGTAAAGGAAACTAGATGGGTTTGTCAGGATCGTGAGGTCTGGCACTCGATACTCTCTGCCTACCCCGTAAGGGACTTGGTGTGAAGATATGTATGTATGTATGTATCGTATTCATAACAGTGAAGTCAGAGAGAAAGTGGGACTAAAAGAAAGCGTTAGTACATAATCAAAATGGGCAATTTATAGTTTGAATAATGTGGTAAGAATGTCAAATGAAAAATTGATAAACAGATATCTGTTATACATATAATTATATGTATTTTTAATAGTAAATTCAAAATTTATATTTTCTATCTTTTTTGTTGCCCGACCTGGAAATCGATCCCAGGACCTCAAGTCCGACGCCGAACCGCTAGACCACATAGAGGCGACAAGTAATAAAAACATAATAAGCAGGCATAACATGTTAAATTAAATTATTAATGAAATTAATAATCTTGTGTCAGGTGATAGACATTATTAATGCTAATTATTAATTCATCTACCTTAATTAATAATAACCACAATCGGAATACACATTAATATATTAAGGCTTTAATTGGAATTCAAATTAATTGATTTAAGCTTGAACTGGACCAAAGATTTGTTAGGTACTTAGTAGAGTTTCGCAGTGACTTATCCGGCCCGCCTTACCTATTCAGTGCTTGTCATTGACGTGTTCCAGTTTTGAGGATAAGGTAGCCGGTAAATTTACTTTTGCTCGAGACCTTTTGTAATATTGGAAGACAAACAAGCAGATGGATTTCTTGGTTTTATAAAATTCACGCTGCCTAGAGACACCAAAGGTAGTAATGCTGCGTTGCCAACCTGAGGCCAGTACGTTAGGCAAAGTAAGTTTACCAGCTACTTTGTCTTTCGAACCGGAACACGTTAATGGCAATCGCTGACTTAATGGTAGCAGGAATAGGTAAAGCGGTGGTAAAAACTCGGGTGAGTCGCTGCGAAACTTTACCATCTAGTCAGATGACACGGTGTTAGTGACGGTAAGCCTATGCTTGTCTTTTACGAGCTACCTGGCAGGAAGGCAGATAGATAGTTTTTCTGCAAAGAAGCCCGTAATTACAAGGGGAAAAGTGCATTTGATAGCTGACCTTACACATGAAAAAATGTAGTAGAGTCCTCTGCACTCCCAGATTAGTCGTCGTCTTATAGGTCTATTGCTCTAGTCTAGCTCGCCATTATGGTGTTCCGTGCCAAGTGTTTAAGTAGTCAGTAAACTTACGTATCTATGTATTCGATTCACGTCGAGTATGCAGTCGAGTAGTATGGGCATCTAAATGCGTGCATATTTGGATCTGGTATTTTTCAAATTTGTTGAGGTAAGTATTAAATTATTTCTATGTATTAATATCATTAACAAACACCTATAGAAAAGCACATCACTTTCTGGATCCCATTTAATCACGCATAAACGGATGATACAATTTCGCATATTTTATTTACTACTATTTATCGTCAGAAAAAGATTTATATAAAGAGATAAAATGAAAAATATAACAGGAAAAACGAGAAAACACTATTATATTTTTTTCCCAAACAGATCGTCAGTAGTTAATGTCAAGCGGTACGAAGTTTGCCAGGTCAGCTAGTTAATCACATTTCGTTCGTCAAAAACCCATGAAAATATTTACATATATACTAGAACAAATTTGATAAGCACCTAGACCAAGAACTGCATTTAGAAGTTTATCATACAAAGCCCCCATCGGAAATCGAACCAAAGCTTTGCAATTAATTGATGGCTTTAGATGTATACGCTAAGCCCTCGACCAAAGAGGCAATAATTTTCACATTAGGATTGTACTTGTCTTGAAAGAGCTTGAAATGTAACTTTGTATTTAAGGGAGAACTTGTTACTTCGCTCCAATTAGGGAGTTAATTGTCTTACTATATTTTCCAGTACATTCTCCAAACTCATTCCGATAATTACTTCAGTATTTCAAAAAGTAAAGAATCTTCTCGTCCGTATCCCTGAAAAGGTAGGCAGAGGTGCAACTAGGTGCCCACGTCTAGTCAAAGTCTAAGTCGCACAATGTGATAGATAGCAAGCGTATTTCCAACAGAGTTTTTATAAAAAAAAGATGAATTGCACTCCGGGAAGTGCCGGCAGCAGTGAAAACTTGAATATTAACGTTATGCATTTTTAATATATAAATATATATTATATTTTATGATATTTTGGAATGGTGAGGGAATAATTTTGAACGAATTGCTTTAATTATCAGTATAAAAGTACTATCATTTACGTGGTAATACGATAGTCTTGTGCTTAATCGGACATTTTTGGGTTCGCAATGTAATCGTACAATCCGTAAAATGTACTGGTACATCTTATAGTACCATTAGTACCTACCTAATAGTACTCTGAACTAAACCATGAAACTTCTGTACGCTACCTACTAGTACGGCCACTTCATAATTTACCTCGGCCAGCTAAAATAGTATATATTATATTACTTATGAGATAAAATATGATGAAATATTTAATTTTTTAAACTTATACATAATTTAATTCAATATAATATTTAAGTGTATATCGATTTTCCTTCTACTATTATTTCCTTTGTTAAACTTAAAACTTTTTCGAAAACAGCTAAACTTCTTTACAATGTTGTACTGTAATTTCTATTACCTAAAAAAATTATGATATACCTACAAGTCGCAAAAAATTAAAAGATGTTTTACTAAACTGTATCTATTTTATCTACCATAAATAAACTATCTTTTCACGATTGTTTTACACTCTCTCGTACTGGTGTTATCGATTGCGAATCCTTTACTCTTCGGAAATATCTACGCAATACAAAAACAGTAATGGTGCGGCCACACTTGATAGAGAAGATTCATATTTGCGTTATCGCGATAAAACTTCATGTTCGATCCAGGACGAAGTGCTTGGCCACACTATAAAAAGCTTCGCGATGTCGCGATAATCTAGAGCGTTGCGATAGTTCATTTCGCGGAAAACATGGAGTTCCGATTCGTAGTTTTGAATAATTTCCAAAATTTTGTCCACTGTGTGTGTTACTCCAGTCCACGATAAAAGTTTAAATTGAACACCACGCACGTGTAAACCGCTCGGCGTCTCACAATCAACCAGTCAACTAAAGCGCGCGAAGTGTAGCCAACAGCACGAACTTTGTCGCGACAAAACACTTTGATGTGCCGCATTTGACCGACAGCGGCGCAAAGGGCTTCCGTCTTCGAGAAGATGATTCGCGATAGGTCGAATTCTTGGCCAGACTTGTCGCGACGACGCAAATCTTCACGTTATCGCGATATGTGTGGCCGGAGCATAACGAATCTACGTTTTATTTTAGATCTCGCGCAAGCGACCTGTGTCGTCTTACTCGTCACTAATAAATCATATTAATGGAATTATATCAAGCGCCGACAATGAAAACTGTAAATTATACATATCATCCTAGCAATTTCGTTTTTAACAGTCTCATTAAGGCTAAGATAATTTAATGACTAAATCTTCAGAAATATGTTGAGTGCTTGAAATTAATTTAGCACATTTAAGTTGCTTAATTTGGAAGTTTTAGAAGAATCGAGGGAAAGATGGACGCATTTTTGAGACTGTTGAATTTCGTGTACATCAGACGTTCTCACGAGTTGGCCTGGGTTCTTTGTAGAAGAGAGCATCTGCCTGTCTGAAACTCATCTCGTAAGAGGCAAGCACTGGATAAAATATTGGTCATCACTCACAAGACCACTTGCGGTAGAGTGTTCTGCATCATTTTTTTATGATATAGGAAGGCAAACAAGCAGACGGATTTCCCGATGGTAAGAAATTTACGCCGCCTAGAGACACCAAAGGTGGTAATGGTGCGTTGCCAACCTGAGGTCGGAATGTTAGGCCTCGAGCGAAAGTAAGTTTACCGGCTACCTTACCCTCCGAACCAGAACACGTCATGACGTTATGGCGGCAGGAATAGGTAAGGCAGTTTTCCCGGATAAGGATCCACCGCCTTATCTATTCCTGCCACCATAATGACTCTGTCATGTTCCGACCCTTAGGGTAAGCACAAAAAAAATATACATGTAAACTTTCCTCTTTAATCACTTTGTCTATTAAAAAAACCGTATCAAAATCCGTTGCGTAGTTTTAAAGATTTAAGCATACAAAGGACAAAAAGACAGAGGAAGCGACTTTGTTTTATAATATGTAGGTTTAGACGATCTAAAACTATCACCCGAACTAAGCCCGGTCAGTTAGTCTTCTATTATATAAAAATGAATCGCTAAATGTGTTGGTAAGCGCATGACTTCCAAACGACTGGACCGATTTGGCTAAAACTTTTTTTATTATCAGTTATTGTCAGGAGAAGGTTTTTATGGAGAGAAAAACCGAGAAAATCCTAGTTAAAGTGGGAAAATCAGTACTTTTTTCAAAACGGGTGAAGTGAAGTTCGCCGGGACAGTTAGTATCACATAAAATTGCTTCAATCTGAAACACATTTAAAATGAAATAAACCTACTGTCTGGCCTATTGGTAATTTCCATCACATAAAAGTTCAAAAGTAAACCACACACCGTATAATACAAGTTACTTATTCATACTGCTATGTAAATTCCGTGAAATTTACTCAAGCATTTCACGTTATCGTGTTAACGCTATCGTTGACATTTGATGTGAAATCGTTGACATTTTCAGCGTTTACTTTGACCGCGAGGACAATTGCAGAATGAAAGTAGGTTATTGAGTAATTTGCAAAACGGACTTTTCACGATTCGTTTGCAATCAAATCAGTTTTTACTATCCAGATTTTTAAAAAAACTAACATATTTTTTTTACTGCAGCGTTAGTAGCAAAAAGTTTTTATGATAAGGTGTTCCATCTAAATTTAAATTATTAGACTTAATCGCCTCTGTGGTCTAGCAGTCCAGGTTTTATACTTGACTTCAAGAGGTCTCGGGTTCGATTCCTAGGTCGGGCAATAAAAAGAAAATGTAGTTTTTCCAATTTCCTAACTAAAAAAATTGTTGCTCAGGATTTAATATGTATCTAACTACTTCTTCAGATAATTGAACGTAAAGATACTTTTTACCATCTCTGTAATCCCTCTCTTCATAACTTCGTTCTGTGTATTATACCAAACATTTATGGTATGAAAAAGTCCCAGTTCATCGTTAGTTGTTCAAAATTTAGGACTTTAGGATTTTTATTTTATTAACTTCACCGCCTTCTGGAAAAAAATACTTTTCCACATAACTTAAACTTTCAATACTAAAACAACAAATTGAGTTTGCAAGAGCAGCCTCAAGAAGAAGCCTTAAGAAGTTTTACCTCAACTAGTTATAAAGTTTGGAGTATATAATCTGTATGCAAAGAGTTTAGTTATTTATTGTCTGCGTACTAAAGATGTAAGAGCACACCGCATGATTCAATGCTGTAGCATTTTACAATACCATATTGTTTTTAATTTTAGAAAACCTCGCCAATTTTCAAGTAACGAAAAGATATAAGTTTTTTAAGTTACGAGTAAATCCTATTAATATTGTAAATTAGAAAGTTTGTATTTACGTTTGCTTGTTACACCACGCAAATTCTGCTGAACCGATTTTCATGAAATTTGGCACACAGACATAGACGATAACTTGGATTAACACATAGAATAGTTTTTATCCCCAAAAAAAAGAGTGTGTACACAGGTACGCACGTAAAAAGTTAATTAAAGTTATCAAATAATAACACAACGCATACATACATAAATATACATAAATAAAATGCAATAATAATTAAAAATCATAAAATATAATTAAAAATAAAAAGGTTCGCAACTAACTTCAGGATGTTGCTTTTGACTGTCACATTTATCTGTCGGTGTGTGCGCGATTTTTCCCAATCGTGCCAAAAGAAATATAACTTCAAAATGTTCCTGTAGGACCATTATGCACGCTTGCTACGCCGCGGGCATCAGCTAGTTAAGCAAATTTTTTTAGAGATTATCTATATCTTCACATATGAAGGGATAGAGGTACAAACGAAATCATGATTAGCCGAAGGCACTGCTTAGCTGCACACTGCTATAGCAAATACTGTGCTTAGTACGGTAAGGTTGTTTTCATTTAAAAAAATAGTTTTGAGCTGATGCTAGTGCAGTAAACGCCAACGGGCCACTAGCCCATTAGGGCTATTCATATACTTTTTTTCTTACATCATTAAAAAACTGATAATTTTTGACTAAAAAACTAAAAATATCGTGCATTTTCGCTTTGCCGCCGAATCTTACTTGATGAATTGGAAAAAAAATGCCACCGCTTTAACAAAGACACTTACATGATTTACTATGATGACTTTTGACGATTTTGCACAAATTTCGTTAGTTGGAGACTCTTTAGATAACCATTTTATAAGAGGATGGTGTCAAGAGCATCCAAAGCTGGCTGGTTTTAATGAAAAGAGTAACAAATGCAAAGGTAAGCTGGTTAGCTCACATAGATCTTGGCATTTGGCTCGATACTCTCTGCCTACCCCGTAAGGGACTTAACATGGAATTAGGTAAATATGGTTAGCAGGTGGTAGAGTTTGGCGACGACTCGTCCGGATTGGTACCACCGCCTTACCTATTCCTGCCGCCATAACGTCATGACGTGTTCCGGTTTGGAGGGTAAGGTAGCCGGTAAACGTACTTTTGCTCGAGGCCTAACATCCCGACCTCAGGTTGGCAACGCATCATTACCATCTTTGATGTCTCTAGGCGGCGTTAATTTCTTACCATCAGGAAATCCATCTGCTTGTTTGCCTTCCTATAACATAAAAAAATCAAAACAAACCAGAAACCAAATATGAAATGACCAACAACAAAAAGAAATATTTACAATGTCAGATAAGGCAGCATGACCAAAAGCCAAAGCCTATCCCAAAGGAACTATTTAAAAATAATTAAACTTTTAAAATACAAATTTAGAATACCTATCATTCCTGATTCTCAAATACAATTTGTACAAAACAAAATATGTTTTCTAGAATGTTCAGTCACCGATTTTCAGAATAGTAATCGAAGTAGACATTCGCAGTATTTACGTTGTGATTATGAAGGCAATAGCGGGACGGAAATAGACAATTGAGTAATTTTAAAACAGTCTGTTGTTACGACTGTGCTTAAATCAAATAGGTTTGATGCAAATAAGGTTTTTATGCAAACTTTTATTTACACTGCTATTTCAGTAGTTCAAATTATCTTTATTTTAATACGTGATACCAAAACTTTGGACATATTGGAGCATAAAATTTGGCACACATATAGTTTATGTGTGGGAGAAGTGCAGAACGATAATATTTTTCAATAATAATGCTTATGAAGTACATTAAATCATCTATATATTAATACGTGATCCCAAAACTTTGAACCCCTTTTTACGAAAATTGCGCGGACGCAGGAGCATAAAATTTGGCACACATATAGTTTATATGTAGGAGAAGTACAGAACGCTAATATTTTTCAATAATAATGCTTAGAAAGTACATTAAACCAATAAATAAAACGTTACCCAAACTACCATGCATTTGACACCCACAAACAAATATATTGATGATGACGATAAAAGATCACAGATGGCGCACTAAAAAGTTTAGAAACGTTAGACGTTCTTATCAACAAGATTTTAAAATTTATGATGATCGAATTTCGACCAATGGACGACCTCTAGTTCTTATAATCCGGCTTACTACTGTTAAAGACATATAGCTTTACTTTAGATTTTATTCTCAACTGTAAAAACTCATTAAACTCAATTAACCCAATCTTGTCAGTATGTGGCCGCGTTCCTATCCGGTGTTAGGTTTTATAATTACATGGACGCGTTACATACAAGTGCATTTTGTATGGTCTATGTGAAATAAACGTTATTTTAATTAAATTGTGTTTAAAACATGTTGCCAGGATTGAATTATTTCTATTTTTGTTAATTATAACATATTAATTAATATGAATTATAATTCTCATTAATTATTATTTGAGCAATTTATGAAAAATTAGTCAATGTTTATTAGACTTTTATTAACAAGCTGTTCCGGCAAACTTCATTCCATTCGTTCAGTTTGTATGGCAAAAATTAAAAAGTTGTTTATTTTGATATCTAGATATCAAGTCGGGTTAAAAGTAAACTATGTCCGTCTCCTGGTTCTAAGCTTCCTCCCCTAGAGTTTTCAGTACAATTTTCAGTCAAATCGTTTTTTATAATTTTAATATAATTTTAAATGGTGTAAGCTAACACGACTTTCTTTTATTTTTATAGATTAAGATCTTTGCTGGCGATAGGTTTGTCACCTATCACATTATGGAGTTAGTATTTCTGGCAAGTCATTGCATCTACATATTCAAGGACGCGGGTGTGAAGATACTTTTATATTAACTTGTTTCACAAATCTCCGACACTCTTACGGAATTAACCAGTTTGCTAATTAAGGTATCAAATTGTATCTAAACACTTACGGATGCAAAATTCGCATGCAATTTAATCGCATTCACTCATTAACTAAGGTTTGATTTCACCATCAAATTCAAACGCGATCAACGTAAACACAGGCTTAGTCAATTGACAACAGTCTTTATCATATCAATTTTATTGTAAAAGAAATTTGGATAATATAAATATTTTCTTATTATATACACGTTGTTTGGAGTTAACACTTGTACTTATCCACTGTATACTTTATTTAACACTTTCCGTTACTCTATAGCAAACCGGTTTCACTGTTTACAGCATCATCAGGGCTTTGAAACTTTTCTTATTTTTTTTTATTTGAAATTTTCTTATTAAACTGTCTTATGTGTTACTAGCTGTTCCCGCAAACTATTGCTCACAATCGAACACGAATCGAATCGAATATATCCTTCTCCCGGTTCTAAGCCACCTCCCACAAATTTTCTTTTTTGAGCCGTTTTTGAGTTATAAATAGTGTTACTAACACCACTTTCTTTAACATATATAGATGTTAGCATGAGTTGGTATAGGTTACGTTCGGTAAGTTACGTGTTTAAATGTATGACACTTTTGGTCTGAAAATGTGTTGCTCTTAGTTACCAATAGAGGCGCTGTTCAAAGTTTTGCATACAAATAATTTACAGAGACGGTAGCGAGTATAGTAAACTCGACAAGCTGTAAACTCATGGAAAGGGCTCAGTAGTTAACTAACTGGCACTAGCTTGCGCGATGTTATTTCTTAGCACTAAACAACAACATAATAATATGTTAATTGTATGTATTTTATAATAAGTATATAATCCGTACACTTATTCTCATTTTGTACCATAAATGTCTATGTAGGTATTCAGTATTATCCGTACTAACATTATTAATTCAAAAGAAAAGTATGTAAATGTCTGGCTGACTCTCTGTTGTTAAATTAACTATTTTTTTCAAAAATCAAGCCCCAAAACACTAAATTAGGAGATGAAAATTTATGTGAAAATTGTTACTATTCTACGCTGACAAAATCGCGGTTAAACAACTTGTTTTACATGAAAATACGAGTAATTATATAGTTTACTAAACTATTGCGCATTTGAAAGACCATTAGATTATAAATATTGAATTACATCTCTAAACCTCAGATATAACATCAATTGAATATTTCATAAATTTGATAGAGGTTCATACCCTAATTTTCACAAAATCCCCACAGAATACATTTTAAACCCTTTTTAGAATAAATCACATTTGTACACAGGTGTCTTTCAAGAGTTGTATCTCATTTACCGTTTAAAATAATTATTTGCAAATCTAAATTTGTTTCTAAAAGGTTAAATGTTTTGTTAAGAATATTTTATTATCTTTGCGCCCGAAATCCGAAAAGGTAGGCAGAGATACAGCCACGACTAGCAAAAATCACGAATTCCCACAATGTGATCGGTGGCTAGAGCCAACCGAGAACATAACCAACTAAATTTTAATATTAAATTGATAAAAATAATTTTCTTTGTGTTGCCCAACTCGTACATTGAACTCGGGATCTCGTGAAATCAAGTCCAACAACCAGACTGCTTGTCCACAATGGTGATAATGAGAAGTTAACTTTTACAGAGTAAGTTAAACACGTAGATTTTTTTATGTATATATGTATGTATGTATGCATGTATGTATGTGTGTGTGAGGTACTACGCCTCTATGTTGTAGATATTTACTGAAAGTGTAAGAAACATTTAAGTTCTATTCAAGTGTCAAGACTTTAGAAACATTTAACTTGTATTTTTACAAGCCATCATATTTGCTGGAAACATATTATCGGACGCAGCTCACGGACGCGTGTTTACAACTGCAACTGATAAATATATACATACCGTCCGCGAACGCTTTCGGTTGATATAAACAACCAGTTTGCATAGATATCTCTAAGACGTCCGAGAGCGCAATCACACGTCCGTGACTTACATCCGGTAGTTTGCAAATCTCAGTGTACTTTCATTATTTAAATAACCCTGTATGTCGCTGCTATGAGTCGCGGCTTTGAGCCGCGTCCATTAGTCACTTTCCAGCTATTCGATTCAGTAAATAATTAATACTAAAGATTTTTAACCCTGTACCATTTTGTATTTGTTCAAAATTATTTTTTTTAATATTTTAGTCTTTTTGAATCAAAATATGACCGTCACTGACCAAGTAATCGCTTACAAACGTGCAAAAACAGCTCTGTATAACTTTAGAGCCCTAAAACTGCAAAAACCAACTTCAATTTCAATAAGTAAGCCATCAACGTACACAATGCATAGGCATTAACATCGATTTCCCTGAGATTTCATTATAAGATCAATACTTAGTGCCATTGGGAACTTTAATATCATTTTAAAAATGACGCAGAAATCTATTAACATCAACAAAATAATATGTGTCGATCATGTCAACTGTTTTTGAAGTGAAACTTCTTTATCGGGGTTGGAAAAAAAATTAGTGTAACATTTTTTCGTTACGCGTCACATTTTTCCGTTACGCGCCATCTTTGTTTTTATCCCTACCACGCGTGATTCAAAGTATACTTTCTCCAGCGGAGTAGGGATTGGCAATAAAATTTATTTAACCAATTTCTGTAAAGTTGCATATAGTAAATTATTTTTTGAAAAATAACGTCTTATAGTAGTTTCACTTCTTCACTTCATAAGAGTGTACGCTAGTACACGCACACATTTTTTTTTCAAAGTAGGTCAAAAATTTCTTATTGTTCAATCTCTAAGATAATTTTATATTTTCAAATAACGTTTTTTAGGAGGACTATTCTCAGTTCTTATTTACTGTTTTATCGTATTAAATAAAACTAATAGAGTGGCAAATAATAAGAATGCCTCAGGGTCGCAACGCATCATTACCACCTTTGGTGTCTCTAGGCGGCGTGAATTTTTACCATCAGGAAATCCATCTGCTTGTTTGACTTCCTATAACATAAAATAAAAAATATGCAGTTTCAATAACTGTCAGAAACTCAATTCCCCACAGAAAACATAAACAATTCGTAGACTGCTAATCATGTGAAATGTTTTGTATTCATTCAATTCGTACATTTAAAAAAGGTAACTTTAAATTTGGAATCGTACTTTAGTGTTTTAAATGTTTGATGAAACTTCGTACAATGCTTCTATCTTACAGAGTTTTAAACCCTTTTTAGAAAAGCATGTACAAAGGTTTTATTTAAGATTTATATTTTGTGAAATTTAACATTCATTCTTAGCACCGTGTGAATATTTTACACTACCACCGAAACACTAACCATTGTGTGACACCGCATTGTTTCCGAATTTCAGTGGAAGGTAGCCAGTAACATTTTCCACAAGTGTTTTATTTCAAGCTGTGATTCAAGTTTCAAATGTTAATTAAATAAAGGTCGTTGCAGTTTAAATAAAGAATAATAAACTTTGGAATAAGGTTTTAATTCTCTATGATCATATACTCGTACATGTATATGGTTACTGGTAAGTAACGCATGACCTTTCCAAGGTGTTTTTTTTTTTGCATGAAGAACTAAATATTTTTTTTCAAGATTTTCTATAAATTTTAGAAGAAAAATTGTTGCTTTTCACATTATACTAAAACCGTCCTAGAAAGGTTACGCGTTAGTAACCAGTAACCCGGTATATGGCGTCGATTTTATTATCTATATAGTAATACGTAATGCCAAAACTTTGGACCCCTATTTACGATAATTGCGTAAACGGAGGAGCATAAAATTTGGCACACTTATAGTTTAGAAGTGCAGTGCAAACGCTAATATTTTTCAATAATAATTCTTATAAAGTACATTAAATCAATAAATAAAACATTAAACACACTCACATGTATTTGACACACAAACAAATTTATTGATGATAACGATAAAAGATCACAGATGGCGCACCATACAGTTTGGAAACAAAGTAGTTGGTCTTGAAAAATGAATATTAAGGCGTTCTTATCAATAAGATATTAAAATTTGTTTTGGTGGAATTTTAACCAACGGGCGACCACTAGTTTTTATAAATAGGTAAGTAGATATAATATACTACAGTATAGTTTTTTTAACGTATGTGAGAAATTTGACGTCACATTTCTCTGGTTCATTGACCTCTAGTTACGCATCACAAAACAACTACAAGTTATGACCGAATTTCACTCTGCGTTCGTCGTAATTTGTGTTTCATCGACTGATAAAATAAAATCCGCAACATAATATGGTCTAAGATCCGAACCTAAGTCGACCTTCACCGAGCTGATAATTGAATGAAAGGTATTTTATAATAAACTAGCAGTTTCACGCAGCTTCGCCTGCGTAACTTGGCTTCTACTATACCGATTTGGATGAAACAAAGCCTATGTCACTCGTGGATAATGTAGCTTGTAGCTTTCGAATGGTGAAAGAATTTTTAAAATTGGTCCAGTAGTTTTTGAGCCTATTCATTACAACCAAACAAACAAACAAAGTTTTCCTCTTTATAATATTATTAGTATGATTTAGTATTTTTTAATATATTCTCTAATATACTAAATTTATTATAAAATACATTTCCTTCTATTATCAGCTCGGTGAAGGTCGACTTAGGTTCGGATCTTCTACTAATATTATACAAACTTTCTTGCAATATTTTTTTCGAAGTGAAACTTCTTTCTGTTACCTTCCAACAAAAATTACCTTTTGAAGAAGTTTTACTTCTTACGTGTGTATAATAATACTGACACAAACATTTTTTTTTATTTTTTTACACATATTTTCTGGAAATACTAGTTGATATTAATTTTTTTTCAAAGTCAAACTATTATTTTATTTAATTGATAATTTAATTTGTGATAATACATTATTTACATCACTTAAATCTTTTCTTTTAAAAAAAGAAAAAAAAAAGAAAAGAAAAGAAAAGATTATTACATAATGTGGTTTTTCCAATTTTCTGATGTAAAAAATTTCCTCGGGATTGGATGTGCGCCCGGTTGGCGATGGGTTTGCCACCTATGACATTGTGAGACTTAGTGTCTTTGTCTAGTCTATGTTTCCGTGATTGTGGCTCTGCCTATCTCTTCGGGAATAAGGGCGTGAAGATACGTAAACGTTTTTTTTTTCATTTCCCTTCAATTTTCTCAGGTTTTCTTTTCCTATGATCCACGCGAAATGGAGTTTAAGTAGCTTTTATAAATATAGAAAGATTAATAAATTCATTCTGTACCACTTATAAATGCAAGGAATTTTTTTATGACACGAATAAACAAACCTTTGAATCCATTCCCTGGATAAACGTAAACTTTTTGATGAGCTGGGTAATGTTTGTATGAGATTTGTATTTACATATCCTTCATATAAGCTCTTGTATAACTTTTTCAAGGGAAAGCGTACTTCAAAGTATTTTTATTGCGTTAAACATTATGTGGTATCCTTTTCTGTTTAACAAATCTGTGCTGATTTAAACGCAGTAAAAATATATTAACATCGACTTTTATTTTAAACTAGCTGTCCCGACAAACGTCATTTCACCCGTTCCGGAAAAAAACTAAAGTACTGTTTTTTCCTTATTTTACATAAAAACGATTTTTATTGCAAACTAGCTGACCCGACGAATATTGTTCCACCCGTTCAGGAAAAAATAAGAACTGTTTTGCCCATTTTCCCTGAGATTTTCCCAGTTTTTCTGGCCATCAAAACCTTCCCCTGACATTAACTGATATAATAAACAAGAATAACCAAATCGGTCCAGTCGTTCAGAAGCTATGCGCTTACCTACATATATAGCTATTCATTTTTATATTATACTAGCGGCCCGCCCCGGCTTTGCACGGTTATGAAATATACAATATATAAACCACCTTCAATCACTTTATCTTTTAAAATAACCGCGTCTAAAACCGTTGCGTAGTTTTAAAGATTTAACCATATAAAGGGGCATAGGGACAGAGAAAGCGACTTTGTTTCATACTATGTAGTGAATATTTTGTTGTTATATATTATTTACAACCGTAAAACCATCGTGTCAAGTTTTTCATGATCTGTTCAGGAGTTTAAGCTTTTAAAACTTGGTAACCCATGTTGCTGAGCATAGTGAAACTGCAAAAAACCGACTTCTATCCTATTAATATTATAAATGCGAAAGTTTGAATTTTTGTTTGTTACTCCTTCACGCAAAAAGTGCTGAACCGATTTTCATCAAATTTGGGTCACACATAGAGGGCAACTTGGATTAACACATAGGATACTTTTTATTTCTAAGTAATATTCTCGTGGAACCAGTAAACACGGGCAACAGCGGTTTCTCGTGTGTTATTGTAATTTAGCAGAATCTGTCAAGGATTTTAAGCTAGAACATCTGTAATCAAACAAACATATTTCCATATATTTTACATTCTAATACTAGTAAAAATAAAAAACAAATTGTCTTAACGCTCTCAAATGTAGGCAGCGGTACAACCAGACCACTTACAATTAGCCAGTTACTACTTAGTCTCAAAATGTGATAGCTGGCAACCCTGTCGCCGTATCCATTATTTGGCAAAGTTGTTTCACCACAAAAGTAAAAACACATTTTAAGTTGTCCTATCCAGAAATTAAAGCCGAGGTGTTTAGTTGACAACCCTATTGTCGTATCCAATATTTCAACACTTGGCAAAGTTGTTTTACTATAAAATTAAAAAAAAAAACACTTTGTATGTTGTCTGAGCCAACCCTAGACCACAGAGGAGAACAATAATAGCATTAGTAATAAGTTTATTTGAGTTCGTTAGTACATTTAACAATAGCATATTCACAGTACAAAAACCTTTACAATGTAAAATCTAGAACAGTGACGTGGTTGTTAATTCCATAAAAAGAAACCCGACACAACAGACGATACGAAAGAGGAATTAGGTCAATAAGTCTTCTATTTCTGGTAAATCGATCGGCACCGTCCTCTTGCACTAAATACAATGTGACTGGCTTAAAATAATAAAACATTGGCTTACCAGATTAGGGTTACCACTTAAAATGTTGTGGATAGAATAAAAAACTGAAATCAAAACATAATTGTTTCAAAAATTCGCTCTTGAAATAAATATGTAAAACTGTAAAAAAGTAATTAATTATTAGTTTTAACTTATCGTGTCTACATCTTATCCTTAATATAAGTGAGATCGATACATGTTCTATTTCCGTCAAAATTGGTTGGAAAGTGAATGCACTTACATATTTTGTGACTGGCTAAAAATATTAAAACATTGGCTCATTTAACTAGGGTTACCACTTACCTTTTAGTCTAAAAAAATGTTTTTAGTTGACTTTAATTTTTTTAACTTGTTAATAAATTAGTGTTAAGAATATTGTTCTTTATTATTAGACTCCAATAAACAAAAAATAGAGTTTGTTAACTTGAATCGATCATAAATAAGTAGTGTATGTATACATTGCAACTTACGGCGAAAAAATATTAGGATTATTACTTTAATACTTTTGAATTGAATTGAATTGCTTACGTTTTATTCCCACCTCAAACAAAACGTTGCTAGAACATTTTCAATTATTAAACAAAGTTATAATTTTAGAATATTCTTATAAAATTTATAATTTAGATACCTCAATATATTTATTTCAAAAATTCAAAAATGTCGGTCTCTCATATTTGGTTTTTTTATTTTGTCACTGGTAACCCTATTTGGAGCGGTAAAACATCAAACATTCAAAAGCATTCATCACGCAAAGCTTAAAGCACCAAGAACATGAAATTACTTGTTTGCTAATACAACCACGAAAATGTAATGTACAAGTTTTATCTACTTTTATTATTTGCCAAAAAGGGAATGTAAAATATAATGAAAAAGGAGAAAAAAATAATGAAAACCTCATTATTTATCATAACGTCGTTCGTTTTTTTAAATTCTAGAAAAAATGTACAAATGTGACATATCGAAATAATTTGCGGTTTTTTCATAATTTATTTGTTTATAGATTACAAGGAGGTTATACAAATAAACAGTCTGTATAAATATACTTATTACAATGTTAAAGTTACTCGAAAACAAATAACCGAATAAAATCATTCGCTCGAAAATAGGAAACATTATAGATTTTAAATTTCTATCTGTATATTACAGCCATTTTACTTTCAAACTAATAAGAAACAGATGTAGAAAGTTTGATTTTTAAATAAAAAGGTTCCTTTTTAAAACGACTAGAGACTACCAAATAATATTTTCTTATATTAACAACTACGGAACTCTGACTAGCCATATATTCTCTTTTTATGCCACTTAAAAAACAGCGTTGACAGTAAAATTGTTGCTCTTTGAATGTTTTTTAAAAATGAATAAAGGACATGATAATTGCCTATAATTGGCTGAAATAGCAGCTGTTAAGGCTTTTTTCTTTAAACTTAACAATGTGTAATAAAATATTATGTTTCGCTTATTATTTTTAGTGACCGATGCCATATTATTATATTTAAATATCTCTAGAGTATAGAAAAGTTTCTTCTAAAACTACACTTATCATCTACACACTAAAACTGTTAATGAAATATCGATAGCTCGACAGTGAAATGTAGATATCACACGATTTTTTTAATTTTTTTTTTCTTTTCGAAAATTATTTTTACTACTATATCATCGTAAACCTTATACCATATAATTTATTGGCACAATATTATTATGGTTTTACTTTATAATATGTATATATATTTATTTGCTTTTTAACCGACTTGAAAAAAAGGAGGAGGTTATCAATTCGTAGCGTAATTTTTTTTATGTATGTTCAGCGATCATTTTTAAATGGCTGGACTAATTTGCAAAATTCTTTTTTTATTTGAAAGAGTAATCTCCACAGGTGGTCCCATAGGGAGGAACTCAGGATCTGATGATGGCATCCTGGTAAAATGGAGGGCATTGCTGAAAAAATGATGAGCTGATGATGGAGAGCATCCCTACTGAAGGACATTTTCAGCGATTTCTCTAAAACGGCTGATCTGATTTGGACAGTTCTTTTTTTGTTTGGAAAGGTGTACCTCGCAGGTAGTCTCACGGTAAGGAAGTCAGGATCTGATGATGGCATTCTGGTGAAATAGAGGGCATTCCTGAAAAAATGTATGGAAGCACAGAGTTTTTCTTGACTTTTATCAAATGAGAGGGATTTTACGTATAAAAATTGTATTTTTATGATGATGAGCTGATGATG